>MU158782.1:559970-758964 GCA_015888305.1 Antheraea pernyi | reverse complement strand
TTTCCCTACCCCTTCTCCATACAAAGGCTGGCAACGCACTTGCGACTCCCCTGAAGTTGCTAGTGTCTATGGACGGTGGTGATCACTTAACATCAGGTGACCCACCTGTTCGTTTGCCTCCTTTTGACATAAATAAAAACTACCCAGTAGATTTTGTGTAATGCGCACACAAAGACTGACCTCAATCATTTTATTCATAAAATGATTAAATGAATAAATTATAAGAAGATAATAAGTAATAATACGTTGAATACGGCTAGAATATTATTGCAAGTTATTTTAATGTACTTACATGATGAAGATTTGAATACTGCAATAATAAAACGTCCCGAGTAATCCTACAAAAGCGAAGCGAGAGAAATACTCGTAACTTTAGCAGTAGCCGGTCTGTTTTTGCAATGATAATTTAATCACGATGTAAGTGAGCCGACGATTCTTATTACTGTCTTGAAGATAATAAAGTAACTTGAAGGTTGCCCTCTCAATGCGGAACGTTTAAAACGAAATTTAATTTCTATTTTATTTCTAGCGGGTCGCTCTCGAAGCGAATTACATTCTATTTCAAATGCTACTATTACCGTTTCCGATATTCATTGTCAGTTATATCTTTTAATGTCTTATGGTAGAAACTACATAGAAAGTTAAATAAAAGTAAATTGTATTCATTTTGAATTATTATTTTTTATATATCTTTGAATACTTATATGATGTTTCACCTACAATTATGATATATTGCTAAGTTAAAATTTAATAAGCTTGTAATTTTCCTTTTACCTGTATTTACAATAAAATACATCTTTATATATATTTCTCTCATAGTTAACTCATTACTGAAATTATATAATACTAATCTTTTGTTTTCAATAACAATAACGAAAACATAAATACTAAACTCAAAAGAGATGGTGGGTTCAATAATACCTACATAAGTACTTTTTTAATATTAAATCTTGAAATGATAGATTGTTCATATATTTTTTTAATGGTTACAATCATTACATGGTATAAAACAAAGTCCTCTGCCGCGTCTGTCTGTCTGTCTATTCGCGATAAACTCAAAAACGACTGAACGGATTTTCATGTGGTTTTTACCAGTAGATAAAGTTCATGAGGAAGGTATAGGTATACAATTTGCCAAGATTTTTATTATCAGGGCGGGACAGCGTGCGCCGGACCCGCTAGTTCATTGATAAAAACGTATTTTGTCCATATTATTTATTTAAAAATGTCAAATCACATTATAAAATCATATTTTATAATATTGTGAGCTCAAACACATGACTGTGTTTTTAGATTTATATTAAAGTTTTACTCAATTATTTTAATACATTATTATTACGGTACACAAATTATTGTAAATTTTTTTCTCGAATTGATTACGCTATTGACCTAGCAAGGTCTTAACGGACTACTAATTATACTATAGTTTTGTAATCATGTCTAATAATGTCTATGTTTTTCTAAAAGAGTGAAAGTTAAAGCTTTCTTTACTTTATTTCAGATTGGAAGAGTGCCTTTTGAACTCATAAATGATGCTAAAAATAACAACTAACACTGTTTAATAAATTAGCGATTTTGATTATTTTATATTAACTATATAATACATTAAATATTGGACTATATTTCACGATTTAATAAATAAAACAACTTGGAGATTTCTCAAAATTATTTATTTATTTATACATTATGCGTTAAATACGCAATGGCGGACTTAATGCCGAAGGCATTCTCTACCAGTCAACCATTAGGTGATGCAGAGATAAATGTTGGTAGGTGTAAAAGGAGAAGTTTTTATAGAATTATGTTTAACCTATTTAATGTGACAATATATAAATAAAATATCAACACCGATATACTACATATATACAATAACAACATCATACATAAATAAAAGTATAATAAGTCAACATCAAGTACTAAATACAGTGAAGTACTAAATTACCTTTTAACTAATACTATATGTATAGTTTTATTTAAGTTATTCTGAATTTCGTTATAATATTTCTTAGTAACCAGTTAGTCAACATTCGCTCCATTCTCCTAATCAATGTTACAATTCGAATAGCATATTTGGAAAGTGGTTGTAAAGGGACTGAGTAATCTGCGCTAACCGGTGGCTAATCATGTACTGGTCGTATATATGCTTATGACAACAGTGCAGTCCATCGCAGAACCTTGTATTCAGTATTACGTACCCCAACTGTCGCATGTTTGTACTGTTGAGTACACGAGCTCTACTTCTGAGCCCTCATTAGTGATTCTTAAATAGATTGGATTGTTGTATACAATTACAGAACTATTTATTTTTGTACAATTACCGCAAGGACCTGACCAAATTCTGTGTTACTTTCTTAACATTTTTGTGTTAATATATTGTGTAATATTTAATATTGTTATTTATCGTGCACGTTGATTACAATATAAAAATATATTACATTAAAGTATAAATGCGGTACTAAACAGTTGTGTATGAAACCGACCACACGAGCCGCACGCCGTTGCTAGAGTTCGTGCTTGCGCATTCACAGTTCGGCTCTTTTTGATAGACTTTAGTCCTTTATAAAAAATATTGTACTCGTATTTACGAGTTATGATTTTCAGCCAATACACTTTAAGCTCCAGGTAAATCGTGTCACATCAAGTGGCCCTGCGGCACTATTATTTCTGTTTACCTATTGTACTTTCTGACATACACTTTCTGTAATAGAGTCGTCATGTAACTTGTTTATTTTTTTTAAGATTTCCAATTTTTATACACCCAGAATGTAGTTCCAATTTTGCCGTTCACAAGGTTTTTGAGTTTTTTCCTATGATTTTCATACTTTACATTTAGCAAATTTGACGATTTTGAAAAATGAAGTAAAATATGAGGAACGGCTAAAATCGGATTTAGCTTATTTTGAAACTACCCAATATTTCTGTTCATAGTTGTGATGTGATGTGATGATGTTCATAGTGTAATATTGATTAGCTTATAACCTTTCTAAATAAGGTCATTATAAAATAAGTTTTAAATCTGATGGTTATGTCCAGATATTATCTTAACATATTAACATATTATCTTATAATAATAATCATAAATACAGTGGTACAACAAAATAATCCCAAGGAGGGTTGATGTCAGGCAGGCGGCCGATCGTAAAAATTAAGCCAAATCATACACCACAACATGACAAACATGTTGTACCGAGCCTACTTATATGGGATAAGGGTAAGAAGAAGAAGATGTCCAGATATTAACTCGATTAAATAAACAGAAAAAAAATGTCTAAAGTTCATAATCACAATATTTCGTTTGTTTGTCTTTAAAGATCAAATGAACTGGAAATTAAAATAATACTTCAGAAATATACTACGTAAAATATACAAAATTATCTATATTTTTGTAACGACTGAATATGATTTTTAAAACAAATATATTGATATTATGTTACATAGTTTATAGTACAAAACTGTATCCAGTATCGTGTAAAACGTAGTCCACACGGCCGTAATATACTTTGAAAAGTTACCGTAATCAGCCAGGGCAGGGTTAAGATTGCTCCGCGGAGTGCATTAGCTACGAGACAATTGAATTAAAACAACGATATCCTCAGAGTTGGCATTGTACCAATTAACTATATCCGCAGTTATTGAGTTACCGTAGTACATTCACGCCTTTGACTGAAAATGACTATATTGATGGTCTATCCAATTTTCTGTCGTGTGCAGCATTTCATGAATCTATTGTATTCCATTTTCACCTACATTTTGAAAAGGTTACCAGGTTAATGTATAATTATTTTATCTATATTGTTTTTATAAAGGGCTAAAGTCTATTTATAGGAAGTAATCTTCAGAACCAATAATCCGATCTCAATAAATATTTTACTAACCCAGCCCGTTAGTGCTATCTGCCGCGAATTACACGACTGTACCCAATGCCCCGCGTTATAAAAGATGGCCGCGAAACACCTTTTCCGATCCTCCCGATGAAATATATACAGCGAGCAATCAGTAGCCCTTCGACTCTTCAAACAGACCACATGTGCGCCAACGTTCGCATAACCATATATTACGCTGCTATAATATGGAGGTGAATTTCGCTCCCGCACACTAGCTGCAAATCCTTCGACAGCGGCTCAAACCTAGGTTCGATCTCTTAGAGCGGATCCCTCGAGCATGCTGCTTGTGCGATACAGTGATACTGAAAATTTTTATTCACTAACTCAACACAGGTCACAACACTGGTGGGCATGAAAGGCCTCTGCAGTGCTTCTACCCGACCCGGCAGGTGTTGACCCCTCTTCAGGGCCCCCCAGGGCATAGTCTGAAGAGAGAAGACCTTGACCCTCTAAATGGTGCAAGAAGAACTCTGAGGAGGTTTACTCAGCAGAAATCTGGCATTCTCACCTATGCTGCCCGGTCTGGTACGGTTTACCAAGAGGATTCCCCCGCGACAAAAAAAGGGTCACAACACCGGTCAGCCCCACATACGTGTATACACACACAGGTAGGCACACATATTGTGAAAGAGTTGTATTTTACTCTTCTTGTTTTTTCGAAGTTTTGAGTTTAGTATAGACGTGGACATATAAGATATATCTTTGAGTTCGTGAGGCATACATGCTGGTACACATGTTCCGATGTGAGTGGGCGAGAAGAGTCAACATCGATCTGAAGATGCTCCGTGAAGGAACGAAACAATCGATTGTGGTTACACACGTTATTACACGTTAATCTGCAACATATTTTAATTAATTAAAATATATACTTTAAATATTTACAGTTAGGTACATACCAACAGTGTCAACCGTCAACCATGGAAAGCGTTTTCAATTCTTTTTAGTGTTTTAGTTACTAATATTTCGCTCTCTCTCTCTCTATTACTGGTTTCAGGGGTAACTTTTTTAAAGTACAATTGGACAAACAAAACCAAACGTTTTTGTTGCATCAGGCGGACGTGCAAAGTAAGGTCCACTATAATATTTATTCATGTTTAAAGTTACATTGAGTTAATCCTTTTTATCTATTTGGAACATGTTAGATAGTTATTTATTATCATTAAATATATCTTTGCACTTATAAATATTCCACAGATTTAGATAATTTGTAGGTTTAATATTATAGTTGAAGGAATTAACATGACTATTTTTATATCAATTTTTAGCTGCGACAGGTTAAAGAAGTCGAAAACACATGTCTTGTGCAGGTGATAAATCTCACACAGCCATCACATTTTACTAACGAGACAAGGTGTCGCTCCTTCATGCAAACATATTCAAGTAACGATTGTTACCACCGTGTGTCAGGAACGTGACGTTTTACTCGGTTTTACGCAGCGGTAAACTTTTTCTAGCAAAAGTTGATAGCTCAGTCGGGGAATTGTCGGAATGTTTTCGCCCGATTTCGGGAATGGAGATTTTTCAACGCGGTTCAGTAGGCGCCGTGTCGTACAACTGCACCGATGACAATAAATATCGAACGCGACGAGCCGTGAAATCGAATAGGCTCCGTCTGTGAGCGCTTTACAATCAGCAGTCGGCTGTCGCGGCTCACGGCCCTTTACCCGCTCCGGCAGCCTCACCCCCCTCACTGTAACTCAGTGATGTTCACATTACTGTAACTTACTATCTTAGTAAGTTCAATGCATCTTATATACATATGATCTGTGTTAGAATGTCCTATACAAAACAAATAGTTATTATTTGTAATTACTAGTGCTCGTCTCGAGTGGTTGAAATTCGACTGTAGTTCAATATTTTTTTAAGTTTGGACGATATTGGGGTTTTTGAAGTTATACAAGTTATATAAGTTAGGGGAAAAATGTCAAAATCTCTGAATAAAGGTATTCGTCGAATACCGAATGATACAAAACTTTTTTTACTTAACTTACCAATATTTTTACTGTATAAAATTGCCTAAACGGTAACTCTTAAAAAATCATCTTTAAAATATGCAACATCGATTTACTATAATTTTTACCGATATCTTTCTCTTATAGGTAGGAAAGTTATTACGTTTAGTAGAAAATTTCAGTTTATCCTAACATGTCTATGAAAATACGCCGAAAGTTTAAATAAAATGCAGGAAAAGTATAAAAATTACGAAATTCAGATCAAAACATTTCGTTCTATCAAAACGGTTCAGCTTTGATTGTACTGTATTTTTCTATAATTTAATGAAGTTATACTTCTTTTGGCTCATTAGGGAAAATGATGAGAGTAAATTTTTACGATGGCGCGCCCACCGTCACGAAAAACTGACACCCTGAAGTTATTACGATGCGCGCGCACACCGTCACGAAAAACCGACACATAGCTATAGTCATATTTTGTTTCTTCGTATTTATTGTTTGTATTTCTTTGTATTAAAACTTTCAATGTATTAAATACCTTTTTTCTATTGTTAGTGTCGTTTTATATACAATCGTAGAATAAGGCGAAAGATACAAATTTTGAAAAGATTTTTATCTTGGTACGCCAAAGAAGTATAACTTCTAACGCGTGTACATAGGTACACACACACTTTTTTTTATTTAAAAGTGTATCTATATAATAACTGCGCATGTGTTTACAAATGGACACTTTTTTAACCACGTTGAGCGATTTTTGGTAGGGGAAAACTTATGGGGTCGCGTCACTGATTATATCGACATGCTCGTGACGCATTGCAGTTGCACCAGACTAGCAACGCGTAGTGTAGCGGCTTGTATACATGTAATATTGGTATTTTATATTGAGCTTGTGCCGCCCATTATGTTATATTAATCAATAAACTGTATATAATTATTGCTCAGGATGCCAATAGATGTGATAACCAGGAAAATGTTAATTAATAATTTAATCCACAAAATATTGAAATTTAAATAATTCGGATTATAATTGATTTAAAAATGCTAAAAAGAACACAAATATTTCATTATTTTGTTTTTTCAGTTTTGTCGGCAATCCTTACGGTTGCCTGGACTTTTTTTACTTTGGTCTATTATATCAGCTGCGAACCTATAGAAATAAGTCAATATGCATTTATAATGTGTATAACTTTTTTTATAATAATCTCTACTCAAAAATACTGTTTGACCATAGACTAATATGTGTTTGAAATTCAGTTTGTATATTTTATTTATTTAATCCTTATTGTATTTAACTAATAACAATGAAGCATAAATAAATAAGATTAGCAGCATTACATAAATCGAATTAGGTATTTAGTACAAAGGCCGGCCTTATTGCTAATATCTATTAATCAATATTGTAACAAACAATAGTAATCCCGATTAAAAACATGTAAACCATAAAATACATAATTTAAAGCATTTGTAAAAAATAATTAATATAAATTTTATCGGCAATAATTCTCCATACGAAATTTACCTTGCAGTTGGTTTTTTTTTTTTCGAACTGACTATGCTTTTGACCTAACGAGGTCTAAACAGCTTCACCGGACTACGGTACTTGCAGTTGGTGACGCTACGTTACAGTACTTCTGTACCGTTGAACTAATCGTTATAGAAATTGTTATGTGTATGTAGTCGAACAAGCAGTTTAAATAGACAATATTAATGTTACTATAAGCCAATAAATGGTAACTACTACAAACAAATAACAAAATTATGCAAAGCCGCAAGCAAGGTCACAAGTTAGAGTAGTAATATATAAATTTATGGAACAGACAAATTTAATATATTTAAAAATTGACAGGTCTCTTACCTCTTTGGTAGAGACAAATTTCGCGAATTCGATCCCTGCAATTAACTAACTCTTGTGTAATTACCATCATTGTTAATTTTATGTCTGAGTGTTGCTATATTTATGTAGGTACGAATATCGGCTGTTTATTTAACCGAGTTTGAAATTAAATTAACGTGGATGAAATTGTGATGTACCTAATTTTTATTAAAAAAATAGACGATTTTAAATAAAACGGTGTATCAATTAAATAAAAACTACGAAGACTAAGAAATATAATTTTTTTATTGTCTAAATTTGTGTGAAAATTAGCATTATATTTTAAGTTAGCTAATAATATTTGAAATCGTTTTAACTAAATCACGTTTTTCGTTCTCTAAGAAGATATGAGTAAAAATCAATCAATCAGTTAACACTTATTAATAATTTAAGATCATTAAGCACTTAAGCGTTGGTTTTAGAATAAGAACGGCGTGTGTCTACGTCTCAATATATTTTAAACATTCGCACACAGAGTGCCGGAGTAATTTGCGGTTGTGACGCTCTCCCCGTCCCCGTGTGTCCCCTGACGCGTGTTCGATTAGAGTACAAGTAATTCCGGAAAGGAAATTGAAATCTTAAAGCAATGCCCCACGGACTTTATGTTTCTCTAACTGAAGGATAAAATGAAAAACAAACAGCGGTAGCTCCAATATACAAGAATCATTTTTGTACCATTCCGAGGAAAAAATAATCTTGATTCTTGAAGTTATTCGAAATATTACTGTTGAGAAGGTGTGCTAGTTTTTTTAAATTAAAAAAAGCTTTTGGTTATTGATATTGGACAAGTCTATATATCCTAACTAACATTATAAATGCGAATGTGGGTTTGTTTGTGTGCTACTTTTTTACGCTTTAAGTATTCAATCCATTATGATGAAATTATGCGCACATGTCAGGGGTACATAAAAAAAGATATAAGGTATCTTGCATCCCAAAAAATGTACTGCTCCCGAAAGATAGAAAAGTATTTATTTAAAACCGACGTTTCAAAACAGACATCGTTTATATGTAACAGTTATGCCCCTGCGATCGCTTGGGCTTGATGGATAAGGTGTCTGCTATCAAATTCTTCGATGAATTTGTATAGCATGTAGTGATTAATCTCAAGGCAACGGACTTTGAAATTACTGTGACTCACTTACTTGCTTTTAAATCCTCACAAGAGTAATCTTTGTGTCTTTATGATAACATGGCCTTTTAATGCGTCAACGGGAAGCGAAGTGACCTGTATCAAATTACGACCACCTCTCACTCGCAATATATTGTCACTTCGGAATAATTATGTGTGTTAATAATAAAAAAGAGTGCTTGTAACCATCATACGCGATTGAAGTAAAACTTCTTTGGCGTAAATATAACCAACATTTCTATTTTAATTTAATTCGTTACTTATCATAGTAATCTGTTCGTACTTTTCTATATTTTATTTACTTTATAACAAAGAGTGGTTATCAATATTTCCTGTGTTATTTAAGTTCCGAATTATCTGAAAGATGGCACTACAAATAATGAAGGTGTGATTTAATTTGTTACTCACTTACATTGACACCAGATGGCAGCACGGTCACGCGCCCATATACATATAATTAATTCTATTGTATGATTTTTATTATTATTCAATTTTTATTTTCAATAATTTTTGATTCATTTGTTTATAAACTATTTATTGACAAAATCTAAAACATTTACAAACCGGATGTTACAGAAACGTGACGCCATATTTCCGTAACGGATTTCCGTTGCATTCTCGTGCAGTTGCCTCCGACTCGCGCCGAAAAAAGTTTTACTTAAAAAAATATATACGCAATCACTGCAATAACATAACATACTTAGGACGTAAAACAATTTACTGTGCTTCTTTTTTAATATTCACAATGAGCAGCACATTCGCCATCATTACGATTCAAATCTGTTGTACACACTACATACGGTTATATTAAATGTCTATTTGAAACATCAAATCAGAATTTTTATTTACTACCAATTTCTAATCTTAAAGTTTTCATACATCTGAACGCTACCTCGAACTGTAATGCCGCATTCACAAATAGCGATGCAGTAATCGGGTGTGGAGTAATGAACACGAGCCCGGGGCCCAGGAGTTTAATTTTCCTTTTCCGCGCGACTGTCCCGGCCGGCCTGTGCTCATTAATGCCGCGACAATACCTAGCGCCTCATCATTTGCAACGATGCGCTGCTACGCGCTCCCTCGCTTCCCAGAGACGTCATATCTCAACAATAAGGTCTCTTGACACGTATTTATGCATTGAACCATTATTAATATTTCACACATGTGTTCATAATTCATATGAAAACAATATCTTTAAAATGGGTGATATAGGCTATATTCAATTGGTTATATATTCTTCTATATTATAATTACCGTATACAAACTATTTAGAATATGTGAATGTTTGTATCAGATAATTGTTCGAATTACTGTTCCGATTTTAACAATTATTTCTGCTACTTATAATTACGCGTGCTATGGGCTATTTTTTTTTAATTTTACAGTGTGATTAAAGATAAATTTTAATGTCATCTAAAAAGATTTCATACTAACCGTCTGTAACTAATTAAAAAACAAATGTAGCCTAATACATTCGACAAAGAGTAATTGGTTATCGAGATATAACCCCCTTTATTGCAGTTTGCTAAAAACTCCTATTCAATTCAATGTTCTATTTCCATGATTACAGTTAAAAATTGATAGCTTTTTGATTCGTAATGCGACTACTAAATATGTACGTGAATTACAGTTTCCTCTAAAAATAAATTCGAATTAAATTTATAAGGTTTTTCAGTTTTCCTATCATTTTATCCTTCACAGTGTAAAAAATAAAACCTTGACAATTACTCTGGAAATGTTTTTTTTATGGCATAAGTGGCAAACGAACAGGTGGGTCACCTGCTGTTAAGTGATCACCACTGTCCATGGACACTAACAACACCAGAGGAGTCCCAAGTGCGTTGCCAACCTTTAGAGGGTTAGAGGACGGAGAGGGAGAGGAGAGAGGAAAGGGGAGGAGAGGTGGGCCTCCGGTGCTCTCACTGACCGAACGAAACGCAACAAACGTCGGTTTTCTATGAGAGTGTGGTACTACCCCGGACGAGCCGACCCATTCATGCTGAAACCAGTAATAGGTTTTACCCTTATAATATTAATTTCAAATAAGTAAAAAAACTTATGTAGGAAAAAAGTAAGTCTTCAGTTAAGATATACACGTTATTAGCAAATTGCCCTATAATTTGCCCAAATTACATATGACAATAACTAAATAACTTAATTTTTTTTCTTTATTGCAAAAATCGATATTGTAAATGAAAATTACTCAAAATAAAATGAATAAACTTGTTAACCATTTGTATGAATAGAATATTTTGGTAGTTAATTTCGTAAGGATTAACAGCAGACTAGCATGTACTCATCGGATGTTAAGTGGTCATTGCAGCCATGCTTATGTATCATCATTATATAGTATAAAACAAAGTCCCTTACCGTGTCTGTCTGATCGCGATAAAATCTAAAACTACTGAACGGATTTTTATGCGTTTTTCACGAGTACATAAAGTGATTCATGACGAAGGTTTTCGTATATAATTTGTCATAGTTTTTTGTATAATCAGAATGGGACAACTTCTGCCAGGTCCGTTAGTATTAAATAAATCTTAAACTGATTCACATAGGCATGTGGAGGCCTATGTTGCATCTCTTGGTGTTCGAGGCGGAACATTACAAGATTTGTTCTTACAAGACCAAGATACAAGTGTCGTGTTTACATTTGGATTACAGATTATTTAGAAAAGGCTAAAAAATCTCAAGTTTATGTATTTTTATCTATGTTGTTATTAAAACAAATGAAATTGTTTTTTTGTCGAATATTTAAATACTTCCAATCAGCTACTACGTTACTGGACCTACATATAGGACTAGAACACTAATAATTAAAAACTCATTTAAATCATAGGTTTGGTAAACGACATAATTTTTACTGATGTGACATTTCGTAGATAGATAAGACTTAAGGATACATCGTGAACGAGCGAAACATTTGAGTGGTTATTATAATTATTTTTTTTTTCATTATTTTACTAGGAACCTATATATCAATCTAATTGTAGCAAAGTGAAGAGCGCCATAATGTGTTGATTTATATTTATTTATCTCTACTATATTATACAGGACTTATTAAGAATACAACAAAATAGGTTTTGATTTACCATATAAAAGGATATCATACAAAAGTATAGTGAAGACAGAACCACGCGGAGAAGACGTAGATTAACTTTTGTCATTAAACATAAAGTACAAAACGTAGAAAAAGAAAATAATAAACAATTACTGGTCATGAAATATTTAATTAAATTATTATGATGTAAATGCATTATTTGAATTCTTAATGTGAACAAAAGTGTATTCCCTTGCACTGATACTAAAGCTTTGTTTCTATGTGAATTCGCAATCACAGACCGTAATCTAATAAACAGGAGCCTAAGTACTATTGACTACAATAATACGTAGTTTGAGGGTGAGTACCCACCACATTAGTCTCATGAATGAATCATTGCGATCGGGTCTCCGGACCCCGGTGGTCGTATTCGATTAGCACGAATAATTCTGAAAGGGAAATTGAAAAGCTAAAGCGATGCCCCGAGGACTTGCTCTTTCTGTTATTTGCGGCTAGCTGCCGCAGCCGTTGTGTGGAGAATACACAACTAGTTCACTCAGTTCATGCTGTATTAACATTTGAGGTTATTTTCACTGCTTCTAATATTTAATTTAATTGTAATCTGTGTATAACGCACATATTTTGTTATGGAAAAATGTTTTTTTTAGGTTCTTTTCGAAACGAATTTTATTTTTTATTAGTCCCACAAGTATTGGTTTTTTTTTTCAAATTATTTCATAAACTTTTAGTATTTACCCATTTTGTCTCCAAAAGTAATTAAAAAACCCAAATTTATTATTATACTTAGATGCTACATTTCTTTGTACCGTTAGTAAATAGGACTCTATCACAAAAATAAAATATCAAAGGTTTTCAGCAAATAAATCGCCTTGTCTTCGAAGCTAGTTGTAAACAGTAAGTAGTTGTGGACGGGTCTGTTCGGTAATCCGGCCTTAATTAGCAGTTGGTTGAGCGTGGTTGTGAGCGGACACACTGTTAACTAGAACTGAAAGCTTGTGTGCACTAAAAAAGGGTAATATTTTTGTATAACGTTTAGTTTATCATTAAAACATGATTTGGTTTATAAACATACATTTATAAAATATATACTGTATTTTTTTTTAATTCATCTACATAAATATAACACTAAATTTAGAAAATGGTTACATATTTGTCACTGGGTTCATCATCATCATCATTACCCTTATCCCACTTAAGTAGGGTCGGCACAACGTGTTTTCTTTTTCTACTCTATCCTGTCAAATGTCATTTCAGTATTCACACCTTTTACGCACATATCATTTTTCACGCAGTCCATCCATACCTATATCCATATTTGTGACTGGATTATTAACAGAAATAATTGATAAATAATCAGATCAAGACTTGTTTGTTTATGGTATAGTAAAAGTAACTATTTCATTCTTTACTGGTAACACTAAAGCTCATTAATAGCTACTAAATTAAAAGTAAAGGAAATTGTTCGCAAAACACAAGAGAAAATGGTTTTATCTTCGATTGATAGTTTTTTTTAAACGAGTTTTTCTTAAGTAAGTGTATATAATAAAAATATGTCAATTTCTACTTGTAATAGTATATAATACGATATAGTGTCTAAATCGATTTCATATATAATATATATAGTCTGGAAAAATAATGAGTAAGACTAATATTTGAGTTCGATGAACATTAAGCTCGGTACCTTTTGAGTCTCCTTTATAATGTAACGGAATAACGTGTGCCGCATACGATCCCGCTTTTATCACGTTGTTGCCGGTTCAGTGTGTAGCGAGAATTCATAATTGCTCGAAGAACAAATTATATTGATAGGGTTCTGTTACACTTACCGAAATGTTCTAAATATATTGTTGTTCTGATATAATACAGGTAGTAACGGATTAAATAAATATTTCCACGTTCACTTGAATTCATAAAGTACGTAAAGTACACCATATTGTGTAGTAATTATCAATTTTATGATAACTTTTTGACAGTAAAACTTTTTTTTTAATGTTAAAAGGCGGCAAAGGAACATGTGGGTGACCTAATGCTAAGTGATCACCACCGTCCATAGACACTAGCAACACCAGGGGAATCGCAAGTGAGTTGCCAGCCTGTGTGTGGGGGAGGGGTATGGAAAGGAGAAAGGGGAAGGGAAAGGGGAAAGGAGGTGGGCCTCCGGCGCTCTCACTAACCGAACTAATGCAAGCACTGTTACTTCACGTCGGTGTTCTGTGAGAGGGTGGTACTAACCCGGGCGAGCCGACCCATTCATGCTGAAACTAGTAATACCTACAGCGTGGCTCTACCAACTTCAACTTTCACTTTCTTGACCTAGTGACACTAATTGTCGTCCAACAATTTTTTTTTTTTTTTTTTATGTCATAGGTGGCAAACGAACAGGTGGGTCACCTGCTGTTAAGTGATCACCACCGTCCATGGACACTAACAACACCAGAGGAGTCGCAAGTGCGTTGCCATCTTTTGGAGGGAAGGGTTAGGGGAGGGAAAGGGAGAGGAGAGGGGAGGGGAGGTGGGTCTCCGGCGCTCTCACTGACCTAAATGGGTAGTATGCTTAATTAATACTATAAATATCTAATCTATAACAAACTAGTGGCCGACCACTTAATTAAAAAAAACCTTGACAAATAATACACTTAAACCTTCCTCATAAATCACTTTATCTACAGGTGAAAAAAACATGAAAATCCGGTCAGCAGTTTTTGAGTTTATCGCGAACAGACAGACAGACGTGGCAGAGAACTTTGTTTTATAACATGTGGTGATAATAAACTGATTTAATAGCAACCGAATTATAACATTCATCTATCAAAGTAGTTAATAGTTTATTATAATTATCCAAGGTATTTTTTGTAGATGTAATATTTTGTTTTAATTAATAACTTAAGTACAATTATTTAACAAACAATCTCAAGAGTATACTTATTAGTATAACAACGAAGGAACTATTTCACTGTTGCTAATCCCACTCTAATTGGTGGTCAGAAGACTATTGGACTTGAAATGGCAAAGCCAATGCAATTACCTACCCGCCGAGACAGAGGATTAACTCCACTATGATAATTATAGAAATAGCCTGTTAATTTTTAATATATTATTTACTTTTTAATTATTCTACTGAAAGTTTTTGTTACGTACTATTTGGGGGTTTTGATGGTTCAGAAGAAAGTTTTTTAATAGTTTTTGTTTTAACTTTATTTTTGACAACCAGTCTTCTAGTAGACTGTTACTGCCATTGTCAAGTAAGTATCGATATTACAAGTTTCTTGATATAATTTCAATGAACTAATAAGATGGTGGCCATCTTGTTAGAACTTTCAATGGAGTTTTTGTGGCATCTCAGAATTCATGGTCCGTGGTATTATTTTCCATTCACTTCACATATGCACAATAAACAAACTGTAGCATACTATGCTACAGATTGGACCAACTCTTTACAATCACAATAAATCGCTGCCTCCTATGCTCCTATGTCCACCGGCTATTTTACCGCCCCCCGCGCGGCAATCAATCGAACGAGCGGCGTCCACGCACCCTCACCCGACTACTCGCGGAGATACCTTACTGGAGGCTACACGTATCGCGCGCTCTAAATGTTGTCATCTTTATCTTACGTTATACACACTGTAATTTCTGTTAATAGTTTTATAAATATTAAAACTTTAATTGTTGGCACGTTATTATTTTAATGTGGGTTGTGTACACCGCGACGGCCCACAATTGGTGAACCCGACGTGATCTGTGCCAACTGACAAGATAGACGACACCAGACGTAAGTGATCAATTATTAGAAGACTTCGACGTTGTTTTTTTATCATCAGCGATCACTATCACAACTTGCACACATACCGTCATACGTCATTACGAACGTTCCAGAAAAGGCGGTGGTCCAAGTGATAAACTGCGTCATCTCCAGAACCTCGCTGGTCCATCCGTGCCTGAGCATTTTTTATCGACGATATGGTCAAGTCGCCTGCCCACTAGTATACAAACGGTCGTAGCTTCACAGGTAGATCTTCCGATTGAAAAATTGGCTGAGTTGGCTGATAGAGTACACGAAATCATTCCTTGTACACCACAACTCGCCAGCACATCACAAACGGTACCTGCTAGTCAACCAGTATCGCCACTTGATTACGACATATTAGTCAGACAAGTAAGCGAGCTGACTCAACAAGTTGCGAAGTTAACGCTAGAAGTATCCAGAGGTAGAAGATCTAATTTCCAGAGAGGAAGAAGGAACAGCCGTTCTAGATCTCGTTCGCGCCCCAGACAACCTCCACCTAACCACCCGCATTGTTACTATCATTTTACATTCGGCACTAAAGCACAGAAATGCAAGCAACCCTGTAGTTTTCCGTCGGAAAACTTGCAGGGCAGTCGCAAATAGCGGCGAACGACTGCCCATCATCATCAACAGGCCGTCTATTCGTGACAGACCGCTACTCGAAAATACAATTCTTGATCGATACTGGCTCCGATTTATGTGTTTTCCCGCGTAAAGCTGTTAAGACGCCCTGTACCAAGTCCAAGTTTGATCTCATAGCAGCTAATAATACAGTCATTCATACGTATGGCCTCACACAACTACAGCTTGATTTTGGATTACGACGCAATTTTATTTGGCAGTTTACAATTGCTGATATCTCTAAGCCTATCATTGGTATCGATTTTTTGAGATATTATAACTTACTGGTAGACTGTAAACAACAACGCTTGGTTGATGGAGTTACATCTCTCGTGGTAAAAGCTATTCACACTGGTCCTGAATACAGTGAATCTATCAAAGTTGTTACAGGTGAATCAGTTTTTCATGCAATTTTACGCGAGTTCCCAGAGATTACAAGACCTGCAGGAGTACCAATTAGTCCAAAGCATAATACCATGCACTACATTAGGACAACTCCAGGACCTCCGGTATCTTGCAAACCAAGACGTCTCGATCCAATTCGTTTGAAGGCAGCCAAACAAGAATTTGAAGAAATGCTAGCAAGTGGTGTAGCCAGACGTTCAGAAAGTCCTTGGTCATCTGCACTTCATCTGGTGAAGAAAAAGGATGACGGTTGGAGACCTTGCGGTGACTATCGTGCTTTGAATGCAAGAACAATTCCTGATAGATACCCCATCCGTCACATCCACGATTTTTCACACCAGCTCTCAGGATGCTCAATCTTCTCCAAAATTGATCTCATCAAAGCTTATAATCAGATCCGAGTTAATCCAGATGATATACCAAAAACAGCATTGACCACTCCATTTGGATTGTTCGAGTTTCAGTATATGACTTTTGGACTCAGAAATGCTGCTCAAACCTTCCAAAGGTTCATTGACGAAGTCCTTCTTGGTCTTGACTTTTGCTACGGGTATATCGACGATATCCTCGTATTTTCGTCATCGGCAGAAGTACACAAAGAACATTTGCGTCAGCTTTTCGATCGTCTTAAGCAATATGGTGTACTGATCAACACTTCCAAGTGCATTTTTGGAAAGACAGAAGTAGAGTTTTTAGGATACCATGTTTCCGCAGATGGAACTAGACCACTGGATACGAAGGTTGAAGCTATCCAGAAGTATTCTCTTCCTAAAACTGTTAAAGAACTTCGTCGTTTCCTAGGAATGTTGAATTTCTACCGTCGTTTCATTCCAAACGCAGCACAACTTCAAGCGCCGTTGAATGACATCTTAACAGGACCAAAAGTTAAAAGTTCTCATCCCGTGGAATTAACGCCAGAATTGAAGCAAATATTTGAAGATTGCAAAACTTCGTTATCTCAAGCCACTTTGCTTTCACATCCCGATGCTTCGTGTGAACTTGCTATTGTCACTGACGCCTCTGATTCTGCAATCGGTGCAGTTTTGCAACAACGCAAAGACACTGATTGGCAACCATTAGCATTTTATTCACACAAAATCTCCAGAACTCAGGCTAAGTACAGCCCGTATGATAAGGAATTACTAGCAGTGTACGAAGCTATAAAATATTTTAGGCATATGGTTGAAGCCAGAACTTTTATAGTCTATACAGATCACAAGCCCTTATCATTCGCGTTTTCCCTAAATAAGGATAAATGTTCTCCACGACAATTCCGATATTTAGATTTTATCTCACAATTTACTACGGACATACGTTACCTTCCAGGAAAGAAAAACATAGTTGCAGATGCTTTATCACGTGTTGAAGATATCTCTGCCGTCGATTATCAAGCTCTTGCACGATTCCAGGATTCAGATCAGGAACTGCATGACTTGTTACTTCAAGACTCCAGCTTGAAACTGAAAAAGTTGAAGTCAATCGACAGCGACATTTCTGTATATTGCGACACTTCAATTGGAGAACCTCGTCCATACATTACTCCACAACTTCGCAAACAAGTTTTCGACATGTTACATGGACTACATCATCCTGGAAGTTCAGCTACTGTGCGACTGGTTACACAAAGATTTGTGTGGCCAGGGATTCGTAGAGATTGTAGAGAGTGGTCTAGGCAATGCTTGCATTGCCAAAAATCTAAAATTTCCCGACACACCAAATCACCTCTTTCCACTTTCCTTACTCCTTCTTCGAGATTTTCTCATATACATCTCGACATAATAGGGCCATTACCCTTGTCTTCTGATTACAGGTACTGCCTCACAGTCATTGATAGATTCACGCGATGGCCTGAGGCAATTCCACTCAAAGACATCACTGCAGAAACCTGCGCTACAGCTCTTGTATCAGGATGGATTTCCAGATTTGGATGTCCTGCCCGAGTCACCACTGACCGCGGACGCCAGTTTACAAGCCAGTTATTTCAGTCTCTTGCTACTCTGATTGGTGCGCGTCACTTCTGCACAACTGCTTACCATCCAGCAGCAAATGGCATCATCGAGCGCCTGCATCGACAACTCAAGGCAGCCATTATGTGTCATACTACATCACAATGGACTGAAGCTCTTCCATTGGTGTTACTTGGCATTCGTAGTGCGTGGAAAGAAGATATCAAGATGTCATCTGCCGAGTTGGTTTATGGCGAACCTCTCCGCCTACCAGGTCAATTCCTTTCTCCACGAGATGATTTCACCACTGATGACATAACTCAGTATGCATCTCGCCTTCGAAGTTATATCCGGAAGTTGACACCGAAACCAACGTCATGGCATTCGTCTTCTCCATTTTATTTTCCACGTGACCTGCAAAGTTCTTCACACGTATTCCTACGCCAAGATCACGTACGCGCCTCTCTCGAGCCACCTTATGCTGGACCCTACATGATTGTTGACAGACAACCCAAATTCTACACCATCGATATTAAAGGCAACAAAGTCACCGTGTCTGTCGACAGGCTCAAACCTGCATATATCGCAAAAGAAGTTTTTACTGAACCAGCCACTTCTTCTAGAGAGGACATATGCCCTGAGCCAACTACAATTGCAAAGCCGGATCCTCAAGACAGAAAAAGTAGATATGGCAGAACAGTCCGATTCCCAGATTTTTATCGACCGTAGTCACGGTCTAGCCAGGGGGAATATGTAGCATACTATGCTACAGATTGGACCAACTCTTTACAATCACAATAAATCGCTGCCTCCTATGCTCCTATGTCCACCGGCTATTTTACCGCCCCCCGCGCGGCAATCAATCGAACGAGCGGCGTCCACGCACCCTCACCCGCCTACTCGCGGAGATACCTTACTGGAGGCTACACGTATCGCGCGCTCTAAATGTTGTCATCTTTATCTTACGTTATACACACTGTAATTTCTGTTAATAGTTTTATAAATATTAAAACTTTAATTGTTGGCACGTTATTATTTTAATGTGGGTTGTGTACACCACGCGGCCCACAAAACTATACTACATAAAACACCACCAATTTTACACAATATAGAGTCGAGTAACTAAACTAAAAAGATTATGAATAAAAAATAAAATCCACTACATGACAAATCAGGATCCCGCCAAAACCGTACACCACGCGGCCCACAAAACTATACTACATAAAACACCACCAATTTTACACAATATAGAGTCGAGTAACTAAACTAAAAAGATTATGAATAAAAAATAAAATCCACTACATGACAAATCAGGATCCCGCCAAAACCTGTTTTTAATAGTTTAAACTGAGTACGTATAGATTACTCGTTAACCAATTTTAAACACAATTTAGTTGGTTTATTATATATATATATATATATATAATATTATAAATATACGTAAATATTTTATTAACACAAATAAAACTCCTTACCTTACTCTTTAACTATGTATTACAAGAAATGATAATAGTCGTCATTGTCTTCTTACCCCTATTCCACCCAAGTAGGATTGGCACAAATTACAAGAAATAATGATAACACCAAATAATACAATTCGAGTAAGACCTAGGGTATAGTTTAAACATTTTTTTTAATTATAGGAGGCAAACGAACAAGTGGATCACCTGATGGTAAGTGATCACCACCGTCCATAGACTAGCTACACCAGGGGAGTCGCAAGTGCGTTGCCGGCCTTTTAAAGGGAAAGGTAGGCCCCCGGTGTTCTCATTGACCGAACGAAAGGCAACAAAGCAGACACTGTTATTTCGCGTCGGTGTTTCTGTGGGGCGGGTGGTAGTACCCCGGGCGAGGCGACCCATCCATGCTGAAACCAGTAACAGCTTCAACGTGGCTCTACCACCTACAAAATACTACTACTAATATATACAGAACATTTTAAAGGTCTATTAAAAACTGTCTTCTGCTCGCGGCTTCGCTTGTGTTGATATAGATTTGATCTATCCTCTGGAATAGTACACTTTTCTGGATGGTTCTCAATAAAATATACTCTTGGTCCTTTTTTTCCCTGGCATGTAGGTTAAATTTAATGACGATGAGTTAAGTACTTAAGATATCAAACAATCAAACTCACTTTCGCATCTTATCTAATATTATAAACGTTTAATAAACGATTTTGAACAAGACTAATAAAATTAACAACAGCAGAAAAAGGTGCGGTCCAAGAATCTGCAGAAAAAAGGAAAAATATATTATATAGGCGAAAATGAGGTTGATTTTTTTTAATGTCTAGTCAGGCAAATGAACAGGTGGATCACCTCATTTTAAGTGATCACCACCGTCCATAAACACTAACAAAACCAGGGGAATCACAAGTGCGTTGCTAGCTTGTGTGCGGCGCTCTCACTGACCGAGCGAAACGCAACAATGCAAGCACAGTTACTTCAAGTCGGTGTTCTGTACGAGGGTGGTACTACCCCGGACAAGCCTAACCATTAATGCTGAAACTAGTAATAGCTACAGCGTGGCTCTACCACCTTCAATGTTGCATTTGCTTGTTACGCTTTGATATCTTAACTACTTAACCGATCACCACCAAATTTTGCATACAAGGTATCAGAGTGTTACATCAGGTTATATTACATAGGGTATCTTGCGTAAAAAATGTACTGTTCTCAAGTGATATATCAAATCGACATAAACGCGAGCAGCTAGTGAAATAATAAGCCAAATTTTTGTAAGACACAGAAAACGTCTACAGCATAGTTCATAGAGTAACCTAGTAAAAAGAACTTTCCCAAAGAATTTCTGTCAGTGAAAAGATCTCATAAAAGTAAAAACGCTATTGATATTAAAAATTGAAGTTGAAATAACATTCTCCCGATACAATGTAATCCGAACTAAAGTCATCTCAAACATGAAAGAAACACATCGAAATTCTTAAGGGGAAATATTACTTTGCAATCGCGAAATTCTTCCCTGAAACAACTCATGGGGAGGTAACGTTCATTTCGACAAAAGACAAGCAATATTCCGTGCACAAAGGAAAGCACCCGATATATTCAATGCAGTGACACAAGAAATGGCGGCACAAAGCGGTAACAAAGCTCATATTGAGAGTTACGTCGTTCGTGGCGAACGCTCGCATTGGTTTATTTTGAGTACGTGTAATTTAAAAAAAATCAAGTTTACATTATCAAAATTTATTTTATTCCAACTCTTTTTTATTTATATAAGTCCATGACTAATAAATTGATTAAATATTATTATTTTGAATTAAAATAGGATAAAGTTTATTCGATGGTTTTAGAAAACCGTTTGTAGAATAGAATTTACTATCAATTTAATTTTTCCAAATTAATACCGTCCCTTTTAGTTTCTTATGGACAGTAATAGTAAACCAGTTGAAATTCTCATAGAATACATTATATTATGATCGATATACAAATAAAAAAAGAAAATATTAAAGAAACCCAAAAGAAGGAAAGCGTTCTTCTCTATTCTTTTACCCTATTATTTTTGATAAGCACATAATACGAATATTTTGTGTAAGGGGATGGAAGTCGTAGGTATTTCAACTTTATTTTGTTTTTGACTGCAAATGTAAAGTTTTGTTACTAACTTCCCTGCTGTCAAAGAACTAAATCTATATTAACACTACTCCCTTACTGATGATTTATGTATAATAAAGTAAAGAAGGGCTTTACAACATTTTCTTTTACAAGGACGTCAACTAATCAGTCGAACAGTGATAAGTTTTCTGGAAGTTATTAAAGTTATTTACGCATGCGCCTACTTTACGCGCCACCCCTTAAAGCCTTACGACCGCCTCCACCGTAGACGCATCATCAGCAAAATGAACTTTCAGATCTTAACCATAAAGGTTCTCTCTGTGAAGACTCTTCATCTCGCGAAAGTATTGAGGCCCGTGTCATTCTCAGTTCTAAAGCCGTCATTATGTTCTCGTAGGAAGAATTAAATTTTCGTAGCGTATTCTCACGAATATTTGCTGCATCCTCTTTTGGAGGTTTCAATTATGATTCAAAAAAATTAGAACTTTATCTCTTTGGCAATGAGGTCGACAATTGTTCAATGCTAGTTATGTTCATTTAAAAGTAACGTAGAGCAAACAGCACAGAATTCAGTCGGCTGCGAACCTCGAGGGTGAGAGTACGAACTTTCCTGACCGCGGCTACGTCACGTTCGTAACTTATTTCGTAGCGTGGAACTAATACTTGAACATTTATTATTTAAATTTAGTGTTCTAATTTTAAATTCTTCAATAATTTTGTCTACGCGAGATGCTGGTTTATGAATGATCTTCACTTTAAAAACATTAAAAATAAAAGTGTTAGTAAAATAAAGTTCTTTCTGTTTTTATTAAACAGAGATATGCTCGTAGAGGGAAATTAGAAGTGAGTAATATTAATTTAATGAATGAAGTCCGACTATGTGAAGCCTTTAACGATATTAATTGAACAGTTTAAAAGTTAGATATAATAAGAGGATTATAACCATTATTCGATATACAAGAGATTTATGTTAATTTATTGTTAATATATTCCCTCAACACGTGAATAAAAAATATTTACTTTAGTAAACTTTATTTAATTGTTTTGCCGTATTTTATGAATAAATAAGTGTAAATATAAATCGTAGTTAGTGTAGAGAGGCGGGCGGACGGTGCGCGGGGTACTTAGGCGGGCGATCCTGGCATATTTGCCGTTTCGCCGACATTCCCCAGTTAATTAAAGCCCATTTGTACACTGTCTTGCGAAATATAATTTATGAAATGGGAAAACGGTTCAACGTTTGCAAAATATTTGATTCTTGAAAATATTCAGGGTTGGCATAAACTTGTTCGTGAAAAAATCTGGTGTACAGTTTTGATATAGGTAAACTTAATGCTTGATAAATATAAAAAAATATATAGACCATATAATATTATGAAAGTAATATAAAAATCTTTTATAGATAAGTAGTATCAGATGATGGTTAGATAGATATATAAGTAACTGCCTTTACTCCACCTCCTTGTCGATTCTAAATAAGCCCGCCTCGATAGGAAGCTCCGCCTACTCGTAGATGGTAAATAAGAGCTTATGTATACACTTTTATATACCTTTGAGTATACAATATATTTTCCTGTTTGATTGTTCAGCCATAGGACACAGGTTGTTCGATAACAAGGGTTTTATTAGAAATAAATAGTGTATATTGTACATATGCCCCCTGTAATGTTTCACGTAACTTGATTTTCATATAACAAACTTTAACAGTAAAATGTATAACATTATTTTGCCAATAAAAGAAAAAAATATTTTTGATTTTAATAATACTAAATTACGTTAGATAGTGATCGACATTGAATTAAACAAGATTTAAATTTATTACATTTAGATTCAACTCGGAGAAACAGAGATAACAATCACTTATATAATACAAACTACAAATCTCGAGAGATACAACAATGTTAACAAACAAAATCAACAGAGCGGACGAAACTTTCACGGCTAAGAAGTCGGTATTGCGTATACATTGTCGGGACGAACAGTGAACTCTAACAAGCCGACCATCCGAACTTGTTAGACTGAGCCGAGTGAGTGGCGCCGGAATAATTCAACCAAAGCGGTCACTAACTGCACAGACAGTTTCGAAGTGTCCGTGGCTACATTGAATGACCGTAAAGGCTTAGAGTGGGCACGGGTTTCTCTCTATATGAAGAATCAGATAAGTTAAGTCGAACTACGTATGGTATACTTTGGATGATGGAAACACAGTCGTTGGGCAGAAATCGGCAAACCTCAGCACCAAGAAATCATATTGTCTACACAGATCATAAAGGAAGGAAGTGAGTACTTAATCTTATTTTTTAATTAACTTAGTTGATAATTTTTTTACATATAAATAAATAAGAGTATCTATAGCCTTTAATTCTAAAATATTGATAACTAAGTAGTTGGTATCGAACTAACTATGCTATTGACCTGGCAAGGTCTTTACAGCTTCACCGGACTACACCAAATTTTGTCATTTCGATTCAGTACTATGATTTACTACCACTATAACGTGAGAACGTTTAATGAAACAAAAAACTGCTTTAAAATTTAATTAATGGAGGAATAAAAAAGAATTGACATTTCGATTACAGTGACACAATAATATCTGGCTACCGAACGTCAAACCCTTTAAACCATATAAATGAGCCCTATTATTTCTCTCAATTTAGTCTAACAAGCAACTTACAGTCAAAGGTTCTTCGAAGCGCGGAACTCAATGGCCGTGAATTTTGTGATTTTCATTAATTTCAACTGAAAGCTAACTTTCCTTCTCCTAATTTTGTTTTATTGAATTGAGCCTCGTATTTTCATAGACATACCAAAAGTTCACCACTGATTTTAATACAGCATTAGGACGTAATTGTAAAATGAGTTTATATTAATGAAGGTACGTGTAATGAACCCAATTTTTTTAAAGGTTTTATATTGGAAAATGCAAGGAAATATTAAAAAAAAATTAATGTTTACTGTGCGTAGCTCTGTAAATATAACTGTTTTTTTTATATTCAAGCCTTTAAGCAGCTGGATGTACACGAACTGATCTCGGAACACGATAAACTAAAATATAATAACTATGAAGGTTTATGACTATCTTCTCGGTGGTAGCGATTTCGGAACAGACTCACTACCAGTCTGCAATATATTAACATATTACACTTCAGTTATCTCTATAAATATTTATAAAATTATGAGCGCATCATTTTAGAAGTACTGGATTTTTTTAATTACTGAATTTCGACCAATTTTTGTATAGTTTTCCATGTTAGGCAGTTGCTCATAATCTAAAAAATATCACGATTGTCTTATTTAAATAAATTTATTAAAATTTTAAGAAACTAAGCATTATTTATTCAGCGATATGTGATCGCTTACTATTGGTCTGTACATGAAATATATTGTTAATATAATAAACTATGCTGAGGAAATCGCGGGTATCGGCTAGTTTAAAATAATCGTTTTTTTTTAAGTCTCGCTGAACGAAATTTTCGTATAAATTAAGTGCGAAAGTTTCCAACCAAAGTAAGAAGGCACGAACATAGTTATTAAACTTATGTAGTAACATTTAATAAATTCACTTCTGTCATTTTATTACGTATTTCTGTAAATACACTAGTGTTCTTTAAATGTGTATTAACTGTTTTCACATTGTATCAGCATTTAAAAGCCCGCGAAATGTGAAATCCCTGTTCTTAATATAATGAAAACAGATATTAAAAGCTTTTTAATTAAATCTGTAAAGAATATATCAAAAGTATTATCATTAATGCGTCAGTAGGAATATAATACATTATTTGATTGAAGTTATATAAACAGTTTTACCATATTTTGATATACTTTTCAATACTGTGCGTAATTTCATTATATCGGTAACTTATAACTTCATCAAACACTAAAATTGCGAAACACATTCATAAATATTAATTAGAAGCAAAATGTACAGAGTTACTTTCTTTAGCAAAAAAGAAATCAAATACATATTTTTTCTTTAAATGAAATTTCAAAATAAATTAAGAATAATTTAATATTATGCATGTATACAAAAAAGGGACTTGATATTTTTTAAATACTCTCGAGATTTTAGCATTTGACGGTCTCACCTGATGTTGTAACCAATCTCACCAAATAGTGACCTGGCTTAGGATAGCAATACACAAACTGCAAGTGGGCACTCGTTCTGTAGCGCAGCAGCCGGAACACGCTTATAAGTGCTGGACCACAGATTTTGAAATAGAATGTAATAACTAACCAGATGGACTAAAGTCCATTAACAAGCCATACTACCATCCTATGGTTTTATTAGGATATTTTTCTTTATCGAACGTTTCGGCTTATTGCAGGATTAGATTCTATGAAAAATATATGTGAACAAGTTCAGTATATGTGAACAAGATACCATAAAATCATCCTCGCTGCAGTCTTTATTTGTGATTCTTTGACCGCCTGGGTAACTGTCATGCTCAATTTTTAAATTCTGAAGTAGGTGGTAGAGCCACGTTGAAGCTATTATTGGTTTCAGCATGACTGGATCGGCTCGCCCGGGGTAATACCACCCTCTCACAGAAAACCGACGTGAAGTAACAATGCTTGCATTGTTGCGTTTCGTTCGGTCAGTGAGAGCGCCGGAGGCCCACCTCCCCTCCCTCTCCCTCCCATTCCCCCTAACACAGTCTGGCAACGCACTTTCGACTCCCCTGGTGTTGTTAGTGTCTACGGACGGAGGTGATCACTTAATATTAACCCACAAGTTCGTTTGCCTACTATGACATAAAAAAACAGTCATTTAACATCGACTGAGATTGTGGTCAAACGTAAAAAGCTATAAAGTAGTAAAAGAAGTGTTACGCTCTTTTGTCGAAGTCTAAAAGAAAATTCTGCTGAGCTGATATGAAACTAAATAATCCATAATATCAAGAATTTGCTAATAACAATGTCAAGTTGATAATAATAGAAAAATACATTGTTATTGTTTCAATGTTATTAAGGCATATTAAAGTAACTTTAAAAAGTATCGAGTTTTTTTAACTTTATCTGAACCTTACTCCTTCAATGTTTTGAAATCCATTATTAATAATTTTTGGTTATCTATAAGTACTAATCATCCCAATTTTAACATCACGTTTATACAGTAATTTTATTTTTTGCAAGTTTGCATATATTAACAAAATTATAAAAGGGATATATACAAGGGATTTCATCTTTAAAGTTTTCTTCGTACGAGAATATAAATCGTTCGTCTATTATAACTAGAAGTTCAGGGCAGAGTACGTGAGATTCACTGAATATGTTTCTGGGAGGGACAGTGGAGTTGCTTGTACACAGTTTCCGTTAGTCACATTTTCGCAACAAGGTATTCACATTTAGGGGACTGGGAAGTTGGCGTTATCGCATTTAAAATAGAACGACAAACACATCTAACTTTGTTGTTGATGCAAAATATATACAATGAACCGCTCACTTCGTTCATTTTGTTCATGAGTACGCAAAACTATACTGACTTGTTTTAGCGATTTATATATTATAATTGTTTTAAGCTTTTATTTATTTGCCGTGAAATAACATTGAAGAATTTGTAACATTGGCCACATTGTATGAAAATTTTCGATATGCTTAAAAACAAGTCCGTGAATAATAATTCGGTTTAAGAATAATGAATATAGGGCGCAAAAAAATCCGGACCTTGTTATTTAAATTAAGAATATTTAAAAACGAACTACGCCGTTTGAAAACGGACCTCCTTAAATTTTAATTGCAGTTTGATTCAGCTATTTGTCAATTGTTTTTATATTTTGACGCCGTTTTAAATATTGCCTGTTTACGTTATCATAGATGTAACTCGAGAAAATTTTCGTAGTGCCATTTACTAAAATTTTGAGAGAAGAAAATCGTTGGATTGTTGTTTTTTTATTTATCTATTGCTACAAGTTATAAGAAATATTTTCACGAAATTTGAAGTAATTATGAGTAAAACTTTTTGAGTTATAAACAATTAAGAGTCTCCGGGCTCGCGGTCCCCTTGACGATTTACGAAATTGTATTCTATTGAAATGACAAAATCAATGTACCAGATAGTGCTGTTCAGTATAAAATAATAAACTTAATGTTAGTGTTTACTGATTTTTGGTGACGTGTTCTAAAACGGACGGACATAAAGATGGATTTACGCAACACAATAACGAAAGCCATAATCAATTTGTTTGGAGAATTGTGCCAAAATCCTGGTACTAAAGTCGTACAATTAGCACACATGTTGCTGCTTGCATTTTTAATGAAGGCTTTGGCTGGAGGAGAATTTGGCTGTGTTGCTATGTTAAATAGCTTACACATGAAACCTGGGCAAATAGCCCATGAATGTATATGGAGGGAAGACGAGAAACGCATACCGAAAGCAGATTGCAAAATCCAGGCTGGCTAAAGAGGAGAGAATACGTTGTAGGATACAACAAAATGATGCTTTGAATTATGCAGAAGCTATTCTATTCAATTCAAGACAATTCTATGTAAGTTTTTCTTTTATCTATTAATCATTAATTAATGTAACAAACTTTTTTTCGTTTTTTCAAAAATCTAAATTTCCCGAAAATCTTTGGATCAATTTCGCTTAAACTTTGCACACTTCTTATATACTATATATTCAGTTCTGAACGAAGGATTTTTATAAATTCAATTATAACTTATTTTTTAATTAAACAAAAATTGCAAATTCTGTAAAATTTTGAGTTTTTTAATTGTTACCTTCAACAAAAATTAAAAAATGATTATTTTGGTTATTGCTTTAAGATAAACTTATGTACTAAAGAAATATTTTTTGTTTAAAAAAATATATATATGTTTACAAATAAAGTACTCTGAAAAAGTAACAAAAATTTGCTTTTTGTTTTGTCCCTCAGACCTTTTCCCCCCGTAAGTGTAGTTTGACACCTCAGCAAAGTGTTCCTCTCCTTCTAATTGCTTTCGGTAATGAAGCACCATGCAAGTCGATTCTATATAGCAAATTTGCGGATATCCAACGCATTCGTGTTAATCACAGTGACGTATTTCGTGATGACCCTCCACCTATAGGTATGAAGAAGTTAAACATCGATGCTGTACGCCGTATGATCTTAACAAACGGACATGTGGCCTATCATGAGATTCAGGCATATTTAGATCGATGCTGTGCATTGAATGATCGTAATACATGGACATATGACCTGCCAAGAGATCTGGGCATTATTAGGCATAAGTCTGATACAATCAATCCAACACAAATAGTTGGGTATGAAAAAAACTATGTATAATGGATCCCTCACATTTTAGCTGAGGCTTAACAGCCAAGCTTACCAGGCTTAATGAAGGAGTATCAAATTTGCTGTAGAACTAAATGATAGTTGACCGAATATGAATCAGCTAAGATCCGATCCCAAAACAAAGCAGCAAATCACGGTTTGGGTTTTTCCACGTGAGCTGAAATGAACCTAAGTGGCGAGTGTGCATTTGGCCACGAAGTGGAAGATTAATACTTTTTATGTAAAACACGTGGCTACAGTTGCTTTGGAGAATCGTCATGCAGTGAACAGTATTCGGTACACGATTGTTGATAGAGATATTGGACTAAAACTACGAACATGAATTCTTATCTAACAAAAGACAAATTTCTATAATAAGTTCGATTAATTACTTCTTTAGTTTGAAAAATGTTTCTCTGAATGTCCTGCGAAATGTAGAATATTTATAAAAAACCACTAAGAAAGTGGATCAGAATATGGCCTTAAGATGAATATCTGTTCGGTTTTTTTCGAATATGAGAAAAAGCCATACAAAATAATTAAATCCTAGAAAAGTTCATAAGTCAGAATTCACGTGTTTTTGTTTCTGATGGATTTATATGCAATGAGAAGGCGTATCTACAATAAGACTTAACTTGAAAATTTTATTGATATTTTAAATATGACGCTATTATATTTTACTATGAATCGTAATACGAGATCAAACGATTTAATTAAAGGACTGTTTAGACCTAACTCAATAGCCTATTATATAAATCAAATAATAGATGTTTGCCGTTGTGTGCATATGTCATGCAAAAAGTACTGGATAAATTTTGATCAAACCTTTTTATTTATTCTTCTTAGAAATATTCAGTATTATTACAAAAAAATTAAATACGTATTGAACCCTGGCTTTAAAAAGGTCTCATATTAAATGCACCGCGGTCCCTGAATGTTCGCCATCTTGATCTTTTGTCTCACTTTGGTTACGTTAGGTTAGACTTGAGAAAAAGCATAACGCGAACTTGTCTCGTGCGAGCGCGGTGCATTTATTAGGAAACTTTTTTGAACCAAGTACTTTAATACGTATTTAACTTTTTTGTAATAACACGGATTGTCTTTATATAAAAAATAACGATATCTTCATTTAATATAAAGCTTTTTATAAGTATTACAAAAGACTAAAGAAATGCACGCAATGTATAATTTTGCTTCCAATTTTTTTTTATGCTCTTTCTGTTCATAAAATATTATGTTAAGAAAAAGTACTTAAAAGTTATATAAATCATATTCCTAGGGTAATTTGCAAATTATAATTTTAGAAGTGTTACAAATAATTTCATTCGGCGTTCCGAAGTTGCACACTCACGGTCCGTGACGTAATTTTAACATATTCAGAGCCGGTCGCGACACGTACCGAACTGTAGTCGGTAAGAACATTATAAGTACGGGTAAGTGTACAAATTGATTTATTGAAGTTGAGCGTGTTCTCGAATTGCGCCTGAGTATTCACAGTTCTTTGAATTACACAGATAAAGTGGAAATAAAAAGAAACTTCACAAACAGAAATCCCCTTGTTGCGAGATTTACGAGTCGACGCACCTCCAGTGCAAATAACTTATATACCAACATGTAAATTTTCTGTTACGCGGAAACAAACGCTCGTGTTTATTTTTACCATTACCTAGAAAATTATTCTTGCTTCGAGTTTTTCTTTTGTTCATTATTCAGAAGTAATCGAAATACATTAGTGATCAATTTATACAAATGCAATCGTAGGAAAGTTTTAAGTAAAACCGACAATTTGCTTTATGAAATTTGAATATATAGGTAGAATGATAGTAAATGTGGATATTTTCGTGATAATTATATGAAGTCACGCAAAAGGCTTTTTAGGAATTCTATACCCGTTCGAGTGATAATGAACTCACTAGGGATGACAATAAGTCATAGAGTAATGTTATTTCAAGCATTCCACATTAGTTATTATTTAAAAATTTGGCTAGATCGTACTTTGGAAATATATATGTACATAATATATCTAACATGTAGAAAGGCTGATCTTAGCTATATATTAATGAGTACTGTAATAAATATTGAAAGGTGGCAGGTAATGGCAAATGTATCCAACTAGATCACTGTCATAAAACAGATAAAACTCCCTCATAGTGACAAGCTTAGATGTATCGCGTATAGATCTCACCAGATGAATAATTTGTAATGAGGCTAGCTAATAGGGTACCAGAACCCAACTGAATAGTTACTACCATGCACATGATGATAATCCGGTTCGAGTAACCCGGTTTATCAAGTTTTAAGATCAGGTAATATATACTCAGCAGCCTAGAGGCTTATAAGCCATTATTACAGTATCAACTGCCACTTGATTGTGCACCTCTCAATTATTCTCATGGATTTTGGATAGTTCTTTGCTTATAACGAGTTCCAATTTCGTGGCATTTGCTTTACTAAAATAAAAAAGGAGAACTAGGAGAACACTAACGTGAACCCACGGATTCATAGAATAATATCATACATGCAATAAACATGCAATAACATACATGGGGTAACATCTGCGGGATCTTTTGCGCGAATTGGTGTCCCTCAGGGCTCTATTTTAGGGCCGTTTTTGTTTTTAATATATATAAATGATCTGCCGCTAATGGTTAATAACTGTGCTGACATGGTGCTTTTTGCAGATGATACTTCACTTATATTTAAAGTTAAACGGATAGATTCAGAGGTTGGGCATCTGAATAATAAATTAAATGAAATTTGTCATTGGTTTGCGTTAAATAACTTATTGCTAAATACAGATAAAACGAAATATATGAGATTCACCTTACCAAATGTTAGACAGGTTAATAGTAGAATCAAGATCGAAGGGAATTTGGTAGGGTTAGTTGACAATGCTGTATTCTTGGGAATCATACTAGATTCTAAATTACAATGGGGCCCTCATATTAAAAAAATTAGCTAACAGATTAAGTTCGGCTGCATACGCAATACGTAAAATTCGCCAGTTTACAGATATTGCCACTGCTAGGTTAGTCTACTTCGCTTACTTCCATAGCCTAATGTCTTATGGTATTCCGCTGTGGGGGACGGCTGCTGAGGTAGACACCATATTTTTATTACAAAAACGGGGAGTTCGAGCAATATATAATATGGGACCTCGCGAATCATTAAAAACGAAGTTCCGGGAATTCGATATCTTAACTCTACCCTCGCAATACATTCTTGATAATTTAATGTATGTCCGTAAAAACTTTGAAAATCTGCATTTTGTAAAAGACCGGCATGATCTAAATACTAGAAACTGTGACAAACTGGTCGTCCCATATTTCAGACTTAGCAAAACCAGTAATAGTTTCTTAGGTAATAGTGTTAGGTTTTACAATAAAGTCCCAAAACATTTTACCGATTTGCCAGACTGTAAATTTAAGCACCATGTCAAGCGGGTTTTAGTGTCGATACTATAGAGTGGATCAATACGTGAACGATGGTGACGTCTGGAATTGACTCCTCTCTGTGCATCCACTAAAAACGGTATTGTAACGTATAATGTATTTGAAATATATATATGTTAAAAAGATGTACCCAATCGAGTTTCTTGCCGGTTCTTCTCGGTGACTGGGTTGTTTTCCGAACCCGTGGTAGTTTTGACGTTCATAAGCGCCTTATTAGGGCCTAAACTGAATAAAGTATTTTTGATTTGATTTGATTTGAATATCAGTCACAACTTTATGTATCTTGAGAAACAAAATTCCAACTTAACACCGAATTTACTGAGGCTACAATTTTTTTTAGGCCTAGTATTTTTTACTAAATACCTATACTTAATAGGCTTAATTATTTTTGTATAATAAATTTTGAAGTGAACCCACGGGTCATAGAATAATATCAGTCACAACTTTATGTATCTTCAGAATCAAAATTCCAATTTAACACCGAATTTACTGCAGCTTCAAAATTTTTTAGGACTAGTATTTTTTTACTAAATTCATATACTTAATAGCCTTAATTATTTTTCCATATAAATTTAGAAGGGTATAAAATTAAATGTTGATTAAACGTACCATTGAATTTATTTTCACTTAGAAGATAGAGGCATTAGAAAGTACTTAGGTTTCGCTTCAAATAAAATAAAAATATATTACAGATTTATAGAAAAGTTAAATCATAGAATAGTAATACGGGTATGAATTATTATCATAAATAAGTAATTCTATGTATATGATTCTCATTACGTATAGAATAACAGACAACTAATAAAGGCTAGTATATATACTATCATAGTAAATACACAAGTAGTCAGAAAATGGATTTAAATGTTGTTGTGACTCCATGTTTATTCATTGAATTAACATACCGCAAATGCAAGCACAATTTAAGCGCTATTTTCCAGGGAAATTTCTGTTTGTCAATTAAAATATTTTGAATCAGGAAATCATTTCGGTAGCATTTTATTTGATTGCACGTGAAACTTCACAAAAGATATCAATTTGCAATCAGTTAATATTTTTATTGGTGGAACACTAATATTTATTGCATTGGAATTCATTAGTAGCTACTACTGTGAGCGAAAATTTCTACCTTTTTTTTTAAGGTGTATACAATACAAATGCAACAGTAAATTTATATCTCTATCAAAGCGTCTGGTTTAGTTACTTTCATGTTTTAAAAAAATAAAAAATATTTAGGTTAATATAATACTATATACATTTTAAATTAAACAATGAAAAATCATTCTAAGAATTTATTTTATAAAAGCTTTTTTAACTGACCGTATAATAGCGTACTATTGGCTTAGCAAGGCCTTAACAGCTTCACCGGACTACAAATTATTATATAAAAGCTGGTCGTACGATGACACGTAGGTTAAACGGTTCAAAGAAATAATGAGTTTACTATTACCTTATTTAATCCTATTCTTACTAATATTATAACTGCGTATGTGAAATTATTCGTAACTCTTTCTCACTTTACTTACACAACCAATCATAATGAAATTTGGGTATAGGCGTTGTCAGGGGCACAGAAAAAGGGGTGCCTTTCATCTAGGAAATGGTACTATTCCCGAGTGTTAGGTAAAATCAACATTTGGCGAGTGAAGTCGCGAATTTAAACTAATTTTACAATCCTAATCATCTTCATAAATAAAGCTAATTGTATCCACGACTACGCTCGTGTTTTTTAGTTTAATAAAATGTTAGAAGGAATTTTTAGAAAGCTTTCTAAACACTATTATATTCTATTCTACATTGGACCGAATTGAATTTGTAAGGGATTAATATATTGATAATATGTTTGATATGGTATGATTGTGACGTTATTTAATTTATATTATTCATATGTTGCGTATATACTTTTTAATTTGCTTTGTCACTTAAAAGCGCTCTCTGTGATTTCAATATAAGATTTCAATGAACTACTATAAATTGCTGTAGTTATCTCTTTTTCAGACAATCATCTATTCTGTTATACTAGCTTTTCTCGCGGTTTCGCTCGCGTTAATTTAGATTTGGTCTATTCTTCGGGAACAGTGGTTTTTTGTAGAGGAAAGTTATGTACGTGAAAGATCTCTTTTTGTTCCCCTGACAACATGGATGCAAAATTTTATGGTCGGTTGAGTAGTTAAAGCGTGAAAGTGCAACATACGGGGGTGTAAGGGGTGTCGCATAACATCCTAAGCTTGAGACACCCAAGTCAACCTCACCTGCACGTGGTGTACCCTGCTGAGTAACGAACGAGGCAATGGCGACAGCGGGGTGGTAGGTTTTTAAAGCCCGACTGGGTCGCGACCACCATGCATGTAGCGAAAAAGCTCGTAATAGTAATTCGTTCTGCGCGTCGCGTTTCGGGATGGCTTATGCATATTCAGTGGTAAATGACTTTCGCCGTGGCTCGGGTACCGGTGAGATGATTAACACTGGTCACCTCTGAACACGGACGGAGGTTCTTCGCTGACGCAGGCCAGTATGACAGCGGCGAGCGGCGAGGGATAACGCATCTCTCGGTAGTCCATTGGTTTTTGGATTGTACTGTGCTCACCATCAGGCACAGCGCAGTCACTTTGCTGTGCTACAATAAAAAAATACAAACAAATTCACATTCACATTTATAATATTAGTTAGGATCAGTAAAGATACTAAGGATACTAATAAACTACTGAGGATTAAAGACTATTAAAGAATTATAAAATTGTGAGACTATGTACAATTATAGAAATTCTCTTTAAAAACAATTGTAAGTATAACACTTACGCCACTTACAGTAATATGTGACGTGTACATTAGATATATAAATACTAACAGCGTGCCAAATGAGGTTTGTCATCAGAAACATATTTGAAACCTTAACCGACAATATAATTACCTCAGTGCTCACTTACACTGTATAAGGAACTAATGAAACAATAACTTAAAATATTATTATAAAGATTTACATTTACATTACATTTAATATACATTGCCATAATAATTAAGATTTTATGACTATACAAAAAATAAACGCTTGTCTGTTCCGTAAGAAATTGAATTATGGAACTCTTTACGTAATACGTTTATATTCTAAGATCCTATTAGGAAAACCTCTATATCATTAAAGTTATTAATAATTATAATGTCCAATTGTAAACAATAAGCTGATAATTATTTCTCTTATTAAAAATAAAGAATGACTTGAAATCTTGCTAAATTTATGCAGACAAAGTCGCGGGTAACAGCTAGTCTAAAATAGAATAACCTCAAATACTTTTTATAAGGCTCGCTATCTACCAGTGAAAGTCCTGTGAAAATAGATCTAACCGTTTTAGTAATAGCACAGCGGGCGAAGCTACGGTTAACGGCTAGTATAAACTAAAATTGCTTCAATTACTTTTTGTAAAGTCAACTATCTGCCAGTGAAAGTTTCGTGAAAACCGGTCTAACCGTTTTGGAGATAGCACTGCAGGCAAAGCCACGGTTAACCGCTAGTATAAACTAAATTTGCTTAAATTACTTTTTGTAAATTCAGCTATCAGCTAGTGAAAGTTTCGTGAAAACCGGTCTAACCGTTTTGGAGATAGCACTCCGGACAAAGCCACGGTTAACAGCTAGTATAAACTAATATTGCTTGAATTACTTACTATAAGCTCAGCTATCTGCCAATGAAAGTTTTGTGAAGATCGGTTGAACCGTTTTTGACATAGCACTGCGAGCGAAGCCACGGTTCACAACTAGTATAAACAAAAATTGCTTGAATTATTTTTTATAAAGTCAGATATCTGTCAATAAAAGTTTCGTGAAGATCAGTCTAACCGTTTTGAAGATAGTACTGAGGACGAAGCCACGATTAACAGCTAGTCTAAATTAAAATAAACTTAAATACTTTTTATAAAGTCAGCTATCTGCCGATGAAAATCGGTCTAACCGTTTTAGAAATAACATTGCAGACAAAGCCACGGTTAATAGCTAGTCTAATTTAGAGTAGCCTAAGTAACCCGCTGTATTTTCAGATATCTGCAAGTGAAATTTCCGTCAAAATCGGTCCAGCCAGTTTCGGATTTTAGCCGGAACAAACAGACAGACAAAAATTTTAAAAATTGCTTTCTTGTTATCAGTAGCGTGTATACTTTCGAACCCTATCCGTAATTTTTATTTTATTTTGATGTTACATACAGACACTTTATTTTTATTATATGTATAGAAGAAGATATAGATATAGAAGAAGATAGATAAAATAATCTTAATATACAAAATTAAATTCAGCGTCAATAGACAGTAATGTAATCTGTTAAAGAATTGCAATGCAATTGTCGGTGTACACGAAGGAATTGTTCTGCACGTCACGTTCTTATAACGGGCGCTTGTTAGCCCGTTCAAACACAACATACCGACATTTTTATTCACGTGGCCATGAGTATTTAAAACGTACAATATATCACAATTAGAGATTTAATGTACATGTACTTATTTTGCGTTATGGAAAAGATCGACATCTGTTGTTGTCTGTTATTTAATGAAATATCGTTTTGTCAATATTGCATATTTTTACAACTACAAGATGGCCGGCTTTTTTTTTTTTTTTTCCTCGAACTGACTACGCTATTGACCCTGCAGGGTCTTCACAGCTTCACCGGACTACAAGATGGCCGGCCGTAATGTGATAAGTCACATTAAAAAAAAGTGGAGGCAGTAGTAAGGACTGCCGAGATAAGTAATTTTTAGAAGTTATACTTCTTTTGGCGCGTTAGGGAAAAATGATGAGAGTAAATTTTTTAGGTGCGCGCGCAAACCTTCACGAAAAACCTACAACCTGAAGTTAGCTATAGTCAACTTTTTCTATTGCTAGTGTCACTTTTTCTACAAACGTAGAATAAGGCGAAAGATAACATTTTTGAAAAGATTTATATCTTGTTACACCAAAGAAGTATAACTTCTTACGCGTGTTCATAAGTACACACACACTTTTTTTCAATATTATTTTATTTCAACATAAAAGAGAGTAAATTAAAAATAATATGTATTTTTTTTATGTCATCGGAGGTAAACGGACAGGTGGGTTACCTGGTGTTAAGTAATCACCACCGTCCATAGATACTTGCAACACCAAGAGAGTCGCAAGTGTGTTGCCAGCCTGTGTTGGAGGGGGATGAAGGGAAACGAACGGGGAGAAGAGGAAGGGGAAGAGAGGTGGGCCTTCGGTGCTCTCACTGACCGAACGAAACGCAGCAATGCAAGCATTGTTACTTCAAGTCGGTTTTCTGTGAGAGGGTGGTACTACCCCGGGCGAGCCGACCCATTCATCCTGAAACCAGTAATAGCTTCAGCGTGTCTCTACCACCTACCAAAACCTATGTATAGAATAACTTAGCTATAGCTATAGCTTAGCGCAACACTGGCTGTATAATAAAGATAGGCATAATTGTGAAAGAGCCTGTTATAGACGTATTTATTCAAGATAGCGTCAGTCCCAAGACATAATATGTCTACGTTTATCGTTGATTTTCAGTGTTTACGGTGAAATCTCAATATCATAATGAAATATTAATAAAATGAAATATGTTCTTTGCAATGGAAAAAATAAAATGGTTTGAAATGAATTATTTTGTTTATAAAGAACATCATCGGGCACATTATCTATACTAATATTGTGTAAAGTTTGTGACGTTGTAAGAGGTAATCTGAGGAACTACTGGTCTGATTTGGAATTCTTTCAGAGTTATATAGCTCATTTATCAGGGAAGGTTATAGGCTATATATCATCATGCTAAGACACACAGGAGCGGAGCAGCAATGAAGAATGTTGCAAAATCGGGGTAATTTTTCCTTTTCAGAGCTTCCGCTACGCTTTAGCACAAAATAAACATTCCACGCGTACGAAGTCACAGGCAGAAGCTATTAAGTAATTAACTATTTTAGGACTTACATCAACACCACTTGAAATTTGTAGCCTCAAACTTATCTCTCGAGCGGTTAACATCGTCTGGCGTCTTGCAGTCAGTTGTATGTACCGGTCTCGCCGAGTGGTTGTACTCCTTTTACGGCCTGGATGCTGTTCAGCGGGTTCTCCTGTATTATTGTAGCGCTGCCAAAGACGACAAATAACACTTCTATGAATGCCAAAATGTCGAGATACCTGAGATTTATTACTTCCCGCTTGCAACATCCCTACAGCTCTTTGCATTTCATCTGCCATCAAATGACGTCGCTTCATGACGTAAAGGATATCTAACAATTCAATTTTGTCGCTAACTTTATTTAAATGGTTGGTAAAATTATAAAATCAAGACTAAACGTAGCAATTAAAACGCACTTAAATTCAAACAAATTCGCAGTCATTTGAATTTTATGAAAAAACAAAACAATCAAATTTTTTTTTACAACCAGCCAGTATGTCATCAATAACAAAAAAGTTTACTTACCTACGCACTTTGTTTGAGTAAATACTTAGAAATTAATTAATATAAATGGTAAAATTTGTAATATCACGCATGTTGCTTAGACTTTTTTGATGTGTGTATATACGTACGTATATACACATACGGTGTAAACATTTTCTATGGAGAACGATTCTGGAAAAGGGTGCAATGAGATGTTTTTTTCTTTACGACACATAGTACTCACTGCATTTACTGTACATTCCTGTTCATACTTGGTTTATAAGTTTTTTAATGGTGGTAGGTGGTAGAGCCACGTTGAAACTATTACTGGTTTCAGCATGAATGGGTCGGCTCGTCTGGGGTAGTACAACCCTCTTATAGAAAACCGACGTGAAGTAACAGTGCTTGCATTGTTGCGTTTCATTCGGTCAGTGAGAGCGCCGGAGCCCCACCTCCCCTCGCCTCTACTCTCGCCCCTCCCTCTCCCTCTCCCACCCTAACTCTTCCCCCCAAAGGGTGGCAACGCACTTACAACTCCTCTGGTGTTGTTAGTTTCCACAGACGGTGGTGATCACTTAACATCAGGTGACCACCTGTTCGTTTGCCACCATACTATCAAAAAAAAAAGAAAAAAAAAGTGACATTTGAAAATCTTCATCGCGCAGTCAAACCTTAATTTTAACCTAACATTAAGCACTATATAACTTCTCCATTCTATGAACCCAGATGATTTATTTAGAATTAACAAAAAATCCAGATTTGCACAGTTTCGCTACAGTAATTCATAGGAGATATAGGATTTTCATTAAATCTTGTTATTACTTAATCGTACGAACGCGTACATTTATTTCGGTAATTAATAATGGCGTCGATCCGACTGTTAGTCGCTTATATACCCGTTCCAAATTACGTGTGGAAACTTCGAGAATAATTTGTTTGAAGGCAGGCAGCTTTATATTTACAAGTTGCTAATTGTCAGCAAATAGTTCTAGTTTTCTCTAGACATTATATTTTTAGTATTCAACTAGCGGACCCGGCGGACGTTGCCCCGCCCTGATAAAAAAAATCTTTAACTAATTATATATCTAAACCTTCCTCATGAATCACTTTATCTAGTGGAGACAACCGCATGAAAATCCTTTCTGTAATTTTTGAGTTTATCGCGAACAGACAGACTGACGTAGTAGAGGACTTTATTTCATAATATGTAATGAAGTAATGCATTGTATACAAGCCGGAATAATGTTTATGTTATAAGCTTTCGTTTATAAGTAAGTACAGTTTATTATACATACTAAATAACATGTACATTATTTAGAATATTTCACAAATACAGAATAAGAAACGACAATCGTTATGTTGAGAGAAACAGATTTATAGTGCGCAATCACAGATCAGTTGTTGGTATTCCATCGGGGGCCCCAGAGAACGGGCTTCGTATCGACTGAATTATTTACACTCGCGTTACTCTTACGGTGGAGATTCTAAAGCAGACAGGGCAAACGGTGTTGACAAATAATATTCTCCATATTTTCAGCCGTTCCTTACATACATTCTAGGATCTGAATCTCTAGGATTTGCAATAAAATACATTTGAATATTTTACTCATCTTACGGCTCTCAGTGTGTTACTGTTTGCTACAATACTATTCATTCATTACAATAAATATTGAATATTGAAAATATTCCCAGCTTCCAAATGGAAATATAAAGATCGACGTCATAATATACTAATTACCATGATGATCATTAGGACAGTATAGGGGTTGATGCGTGATTGTTTGTTGCAGTAAAATTGATACAATAAGAGTCTTCTCTATGAAATAAATTATTAGATATGTCAACTTTTATGTCGATTGGTCAACTGGTGTTGGAATTTATCAGTGTTGACGACATACATTATTATATATGGAATTAAATAAAAATAAAATAGATCACATTTTCAGTTTCAGGCTGTATTAATTGAGCTGTACGTGGAGCGTACCTACTAAAAGTTTCCTAAATTACTTAAAGTGCTATGACTTCTCAAAAATTAATTTATTTTTCCTCAAATTAGTCACCAAAAGCTTCAATGCCTTTTTTCATATGAATATATAAACTAAATTTTATTACGTTTATGCAACACCTCCGTGGTAACTTGAAAAACACGCTTTATATACTCTTCTACAGCCTCCTCTAGTGTTCAAAATCATTGTCTGCATAAATAATTCTTGATTACTGAAAACAGGTAGGAGTCGCATGCTGCCAGGTCAGAATTGTATACAAGATGACCCAAAATATCTACGTTTTTCCCTTTACAAAAATCGTTTGTCTGTCTGACCATGTCGGCTGGCATTTTCATAGGCATTTTTGGTTATTTTTATGTAGTTCGTTAATAACTTTCATCAATGAAATGTTCATGTAATAATCGCAATTTACTTTACGGCGACCCTCCAAGGCGATAGCAGCCACGTGTTTAGTTATAGTATATTAAAAAAAAATTGCAATATTCTTTTTAGCAATTTCCCGCTACTGTGATTGGTTCCGGATCACTCAGACAAACCCAACCAGTTAATGCTCGTTTGTTTTCTGATCGTAGCTATAGATCAATAATTCATCACCTGCCATTATGTCCCACATCAAATTTGAAGTCCCTTCGTTGAATCTGGTAAGAATAGCATTGTATGAAGTGACCCGGTCTGTTTTTTGAGGGGTGGTGGTACTCTGGCGCTCTCACTGACCCAACAAATCGCAACAATGCAAGAACTGTTATTTCACGTTGCTGTTTCTGTGGGTCGGGTGGTAGTACTCCGGACGAGCCGACTCATTCATGCTGAAACCAGTAATAGCTTCAGCGTGGTTCTACCACTTACAACATTATTTAATTATACTTTTATATTGTAGATATTCATTCATTCATTGTAGACATTTCAAACATATCAGAAAATGAAATTAATTCTTAACTATAATTCCTATTTTTCTTTATCAATAACGATCACGCATATAATACGAGGTAGTTAAATGCCATTTTGTAGATTATTATATGTCAACCCCATCCAGCCTGCGTCCTGTTGATATAGAGCTAACGATAGGTGAGACGTTTCTATGCTAATTTTTGTGAGGATTTCACATAACCGTTAGATATTAACTCCCATTCAAACATTGTCTAAATGTCTACAAATGTACACACAAGATTCTTTGAGAATATTATTTTATATAGTTATTTTACAAAAGTTATTTTCGAAACAAAAAAATCAATAGAAAACGAACGTATGTGTTAAGAACTGTTTATTATATATTTAAAATAATTAAAATACATAACGATTAATAATTAACAAAAAAAATCTTTCATATATATATGCACTTTACCATAACTCGCAACTGAGTGACGGTGGGCTATATTTTGTTTTTATTAATTATCAAGAGTATTATATAAGTAGTAGTATCAATATAAATATTAAGTATCGTAATTTTAAACGAACAAAGTCGCGGGTGCTTTCATAGCGTGTTATAATTACTTGGAATTTCATTAATATATTCTAAATAGCGGGCCCAGCAGACGTTGTCCCGCCCTGATTATAAAAAAATCCACGATAAATTATTATATCAAAACGTTCCTCATGAATCACTCTATCCATTGGTGAAAACCGCATAAAGATCCGTTAAGTAGTTTTTGAGTTTATCGCGAACAGACAGACAGACAGACGCGGTAGGGGACTTTATTTTATACTATGTAATGATTGAAAAAAATGGAAGGATAAATTGATGTTTGTGAACGTTCATGCAACAACTACAAAATGGATTTCGACGGATCTTCATATTAATATAGTTACCTCAGTTATAGCTACTTTATGTATAGGTACCTGATAAATATTAACACTTATAGATTAAAATTTATAAATCTTGGATTTGGTCTAAATATAACGATAACTAACAAGTGAATTGGAAAATACCTTGCCACGAGAGCTATCTCAGCGTAAGCTACATAATCTATTAAAGTTGCGCTATGATAATGTATGATATTTTTAGACACAAATGCAAGACGTAGTTTTGAGCAGCCTCTTCTTAAACAGATTTACAAGTAAATGTCGAATTAAAAAAATTTAAGCACTAAACATGCTTTTGTGCTTAAATTATTATCTAAATCACATAAACAGAAACTTTTAAACTTTGTAGTTGACCTGTTAACAGGAAATATAAATATAATAACTTCTTTATTTCATTATGTTAATTTTTTATAAGGGTTTGTGTTTTGAATCTATTATAAATATTTGTGAATTGAAGCGATATTTTAAAAGAAAAATTCAATCAAAGTAAGATTAAACGTTAAGTGAACAAAAGTGAATAAGTTGTCGTTATAGGGTGTGTGCTATAGAAGGCGGGCAACTTCAGCGGGAACTAACTTTAAGTGCTGCAGTAAGTAAGCGTCTGTGGCGAACGCGCCTTCGCGAATTACTTCCAAGCGATTTCGTTCTTTTGAAATGACGAGTTAACTTATAACATTTCCAAACAGGAAAATAATGTTATTTTTCCATAAACATTATCAGCTACTTATTACATAACACTTATTAACTACCTTAGCCCAATGTTAAACAACTTAGTTCCAAAATGATAACAAAATAATATATAAACCAATGGACACTTAGTTGTGCCACGACGAGCTCTAATAGTTGTATTTAATGTATGTTTTTTAATCAATTTTAATTAATATTATAAAACAGAATTTTGTGATTGGTGTCTGTTGATGGCAACTGAACACGAATATAATATTTTTTTTAATGTTTGTAGTCTGTCGGTATGTCTGGTTTTAATTTAAAAAGGGCTTTATGAATTTATGGAATTTTGTACACGAAATTTTCTTCTATTGATAGCGTACAATAATTGCCAAAAAATTGGTGATTGGTAAAAACAAATCAAAAAATGTATTTTTTTTAAATATATAACTCTAATTATGTACACGGGAAGTACCTAGATGCCATTGACAAATTGATAAAAACGGAAAAAATTATAAATTTAGTAGCTGTACATAAAAAAATATTACTAAAAGATACAATTATGCTATCGCTTTGATAATAAAAAAAACCTTGACAAATTATATACCTAAACCTTCCTCATGAATCACTTTATTTACTGGTGAAAACCGCATGAAAGTCCGTTCAGTAGTTTTTGAGTTTATCTCGAACAGACAGACATGGCAAAGTACGTTGTTTTATAAATTGTAGTGTTAAATTATTAACCAAATTTAATATACTTTATATATGTCATTACAAAAGTGTTGAAGCATAAGAATTATCAACAATTTATTTAGAAATCGTATAAAAAAATATTTAATCTCAACCGATCGTATTAAACATTAACAGGAACATATGTTATTTCGAAAGTAATATTAAAATTATAAACAATTTTTTTAGGAATCATAAAATTTATAATTAATATAAGTCAATATAGTTATGCCATAAAAACGCGTGTGGAGTCCCAGGTAGTTGTATCTTACAACTACCTATAAGTCTATACAAACCTTTTCCTGAAATATTTTGATAACACCAATAAAAGAATAATTTCAGTCGTAGATATGTAAACATACTTAGGGGAAACAGAACCTTTTCGGTTTTAATTATATTAAAAGTAGATCTACGCCAGAACGCATAACATACAATGAATACAAAGGCGTTTCAAAACATATTATGTTAAAATCTTTGCTAGGACACGTCTCTTGCTGAGTGAAAGACTCCGGGCTTTCGCAAACATCGTTCGAGTTTTAAGTATTTCCACTAATTTTACATTAAGTAACCATGAAAATTACTGCTGCTACTGATTACTTATAATACCCTTAACTTGTCAGTTATTGTTTTTATCAGTTATATAAGCAGGAGAAACGAATTAATAAAAAATCAAAAATATAATAATTAAAAAGAAATAGTAAGATAGTTCAGCGATGTAATCTATATATATAATTAGAATGTAAATGTAAAGTGTCTGTACGTTTTAGATTTGCGTAAAAAAAATGTTGCAAGTGTCTATGAATAAGTAATAAAATACATTTTAACCATTTATTCAATTATTATTTCATATAAATAAAATAAAATCATAAAGCATATCCTCGAGAATAGCTTAGTCTTTGTTTCATTAAAATCGGTCCACTCTATCAAAAGTTATTGTACTTTGGATGTACGCGAGAAAGGTAGATAAGTAAATAGGCTTAATACATTCAGATGACTTTATTAATTGTTGTTTTTTATATAAGGTATTTTTTTTATATAAGGTGGACAAAGTTGCTGGCTAGTATTAATGTAAATGTGAAAGTAATTTATTTATTTTTTCTTCATTAAACTCTGAACCTATCGCAATGATATTTGATGTATTGGTAGTATGGAACCTGGAGAAAAAACATGCAAATCAAGTTATATCCAAAGAATCATGATCATACAGTTGTGTGCAATAATATTCACTAGTTTTATAAAACTACGGACTGATCCTCATACTATTGCATCTTTTTAATATACTCTATATGTTTTAGCATTTGAGCACAATCTCACCTTATTTTTAAAGGTGATGTGGTCCAGGTGGTAAACACGCTAAACCTCGAGGGACTGGCTGAGAGCAGATTTTCAACTCGCGGATGGTAACTAGATAAGGCTCAACCACTATGTAAAGGGGTTAAGGTTATTTATGCGTGTCAAGGATATTTAGGAATTGAAGTGCCCTCTTTAAATGGATGTACTTATTACTATGGGTTACTATTTTTGAAATTGAACTATCAAAACTTTGTAGAGTATTTAATCACCAAATATTAATTTCGACACTAAAAATTATTGTGAAAATCTTAAAAATAGTTTTCAGCGTCGATTATTAAATGCCTTCAATTGCATTGATTTAAAAATTGTCCGTTAATTTGATAACATATTAAACATTGTACGAACACAGTATAAAAATAACAAATCAATACAATGCTACTAAATTACGCCTGTCAAAATAACTTTGCTTTATAAAAACAATAGCCTTGTGCAACCTTGTAGATGTAGAGATGTTTTTAGATAATGTTATTCTCCTTGTAGTATCGTACATGTATAGTTACATCATAGAATATCGTACATATTATATAGATAATAAGAAAAATACCGTGAAAATATCTCTATCAAATTAGCTCTAATATTCTTTTAATAGTTTGTAGTAGGGCTTAGTTTGGAACCGATATTCCACGTTTATAATTACCTGCACCTCTATATTATTAAGGAACGCTTTCCATATGACATAGATAACAGATTTATTACTCATAACAGTTTACTAAATATATACAAGTTATTTATTGTTTCTTTAGTACAGAAAACAAGTGTTTACAAAACAAAGATTTAGGTAATTGCATGAAATGATGACTCACTTATTGAAATAGTGGGATTGTGGAAAGACACGATGCCGAACCCCTTCGAGATGGAGCGTTATTTTATGATCGTTGCGCCGGCAACAAACTTCAGCTACCGCTTTATGATCCTAATTTATAAGTGAGCGCTGTTCAGTATGTTTACGACTCTTTCTGGGAGTCTCCCGCGAGTGCGTTCAGTTCTGTCGCGACAAAGGGTTTGCTCCACCGTTTGGGAATGCCACGGTTTTAATACTAAAGTACATATTTCACTTTATTATTCTAATTTTTTTATTGACGTTTCGCATACCTCTGATTTTTCTTGACAAATTTTGTAGAAATTTATGCCATTAATTGTAAATCATGGCTTCTATTTTATAAGTATAAATATAATATATAACTATATATAAATATAAAATAAATATATAATATATAACAATGTATGGTTTTATGAAACCAAAGTGATATGAAATGCATATGAAACTTTTTTCGGATCGTAGGCTACTATGATTTAACTCAATATTTACCGAAAATTATTCGATTTTGGGCATAAAAATCACGTTTTTAATCCTACCTTTCTAAATTTCTTGTATTCTCCATTTTTTTTGGTTTCACAGATCCTTTTATTTAAATGTCAAATTTCTAATACTATCGTATCTTAATTTTTCAATAAATACAAATTGTTATTTTATCTATTTTTTATATATTGTTTATATGATTTTATAAGTTCATAATATTATATATTTTGAATTTATGCAAATTAATTTTATTATTACAATTATATTTGACAAAAACTTTAGATAGTTCCATCAAAAAATTGGAAAAATATGACAAAATATCATAAATTGAAGGATTTTAAAGTTGAATAACTTCGAAACGCGTCGTTTTATCAAAAAAATATCAAATAGCTTTTTAGCGTTCAATTTTCTATAAGAAAATGATTTAGTTTCTAGCCTTTTCGATCAATTATTAAAAAGTTATAAAATTCTAAACTAAAAAAAAAAAGTTTTCCCATGTTAATCATATGGGAAATTGAAATTTACCATGCGGCATACCCTAATATTAAGGGATGTGGTTTTCACAGTTTTTTTTATCATTTCCCACCAAATTTTCGATATACTTAAATTGACGACTTTTTTTAATCGGTCTACTATACACCATTAAGGTTTCCGCTAGGATATACGCTGTTTAAGATTTTAACAAACAAAAATACCATGAAACATCAAAACCGTATTGTCAAAATTGAAATCACTGGTTTCAATTATTTAATTAATAGGAGAGCACACAAAAATATTAAAATGACTGATTTATTGCTGCACATGGCGTCATTTAAGAGCATAAATTAATTTTCCATTTCCCTTTGACGTTTCGCTGAGCCGACCGACATGTCTCTCACGCAAGATATTAACCAGTACATGACGCCGTACGCCTATTCCCTACTATATCGCTCGATTCTATTATCACTGTTAAATTTAATTTCAAGAACAGATGATTTTCCTTATACATAGGATTTTGTATGTTGTTTTAACCTTAAGTAAGCAGTGAGTATTATCAATTACACCATATTGGTCGACAAGTTTTGTCAATAAGTCTTTTTAAATGTGTTAATTTGTTTTTTATGGTTTCTTAGTATCTATTATTCGTAATATGTCGTTATTTGGCCCTACATTATGTAATATATTGGTTGTGTTATTTATGCGTGAAATGCATTGGATATGGGCACCTAACGTTTAATTCTGCGATATCACATAAACATGCTGGAAAGTTCTAACATAATTTTAAATACTGAAGTCATCACAAGACTATTTATAGAGCTCGAAGACTTGTCGGTAACGAATCACAGTTAGCAGCCAAACTGCAAACACTGGAACATCGGCGTAGGGTATCTTGCCTTGTAGTATTCTATCGGCTACACTTTGGAGAATGTGCACAAGATCTGCACCAACTAATTCCACCGTCTCCATTTCATCTTCGGACTACCAGACGCCGTACGGGGCTCCATTCATTCACGGTTGACATACCATTCATCCGGACGAAATGCTTTGCATCGTCATTTATTATGAGAACCGCGAAGGAGTGGAATACGCTGCCTGCGTCTGTTTTTCCTGAAGTTTATGATAAAGTAATCTTCAAAGGAAGAGTGAATGTGCATTTACTGGGTGAACGCGTTACATCCTAGGCCTCGTCCTCACTTTCCATCAGATGTGACAGTGGTCAAGCGTCACACAGTCCATTATAAAAAAATAATAATATTATTATTGCTCAATTTATAATGAAAATAATACCTATAGTCTGCAATATTGTAGATTGGTTGCTAAAATAGAAAAAAAGAATGCTTTAATTCCGCGTTTTGGTAGTTTGAAATTTAGTAATTTACTAAAAAATAAGGGCACATGTTAAAGTTACTAAAACAGAAATATACGCATTGAATCTAATATTTATGAAGGTGGAAATACAAAGTAAAAGCGTAGGACAAGTTCGAATAAAGTTACAGGTGAGAATGCGACATGCAAAATCCATTGTCGAACATTGTATGAATGGTAGTTCGTTCAATTGCAACCAGAACGCATCATGTTATCTGTGTATACGGATATCAACATAACTATATGTTTTTCCAGGATTTCCTTAAGATTTTATTAACAAAAAAAAAAACAAATTTTGCCCAAATTTTTAATACTAATTTAGGTAGCGTTTCAGATAAATAAAAATATACTAAGGTAGACATTTAGCGAACAGCTACAAGACTTTAAAATGGGGAAAAATACACGTTTCTTTTTTAGGCAATTCAATCAATTTTATAACTGATAATTTAAATCGATTACACAATTAGATTTATCATACTTCATTATCATTATTACATAGCATAAAACAAAGTCCCCTATCGCGTCTGTCGGTCTGTTCGCGATAAACTCAAAAACTGCCGAGCGGATTTTCATGCGGTTTTCACCGGTGGATAGAGTGATTGACGCGGAACGTTCTTAAGGATTATTTTCATAATCAGGACGGGACAACGTTTGCCGGGCTCGCTAGTCTATACTAAAATTATGTAATATTTATAAGATGCATTTATAATATACCATAATTAATATTATTATCGCAGTATTACAATAATTAGATTGTATTAAAAACCAAATCAAAAAATGTGTTAAGTGAAAAATTATGCAATTGCATTTAATACAATTATAACGTAAGTATTGTGTACATTTTAAATATCTTTGTTGTTTTCAATTTTAGATGAATTTGTATATCCGTGCGATAACTGAAAGCAATCGCATTGCTCTGCCGTTGCGTATTTTGCCAAGTCGCAACTATAAACTGTAACGAAGTATTGCGGTGTTCAGTGTACTCAGTTCGGGCTGCATTGGTTCAAATATCCGTCGTTCAGGGAAGGCTCACCGACACGAAGGAGGAAGGAGATTTCAATGCATTTGATTTATGTACCCCATAATGGGGCGCTACACCGCATTTTGCTGCATGCAACCAACAAGCGTCGTCTCTCTACGCTTAACCTCCTCTGTACATGAAACACCGTCTAACACTTCATCAATTAACTAGACTTAGTTTCTTATAACATCACATTTATTATAATGTTTAGAGTCAGTGTATAAAAATGAAAATGATTAAATATTTGATACTTCGTGTCCGGCGGACATTGGCACGCCCTGATATTAAAAAAAAGTAGACAGATTATATATTAAAATCTTCCTCGTGAAATCATTCTATCTACTGGTGACAACTGAATGAAAATCCGAACAGATAGACAGACATGACAGAAGACTTTGTTTTATACTATGTAGTGATTTACATTTTATTTATTGTTTCATAGGAATAGTTAAAAATATTATTTTAATATATCCTAGAGGTTAAGGATCACAGTTTTATTAATATTATCGGTTATCTAGTGGCCGAGATTCGATCACAATTCATCATTTTTTTAGTTTCAATATCATTGTGGTTTTTTCGCCAAAGATTAAAGATGTTTATACATGTAAAGTACATATCGACGGAAGAAAGCGAAATTGTCGTAACTTGAAAAATCCAACTTTACACCAGACCCAAAAAATAATTTCAAAAATTGCATTTTTTTATGTATAGTAGTGCTAAAACTAGGCAAATAACTAAGGTGGTACCGATGAAAAATTTAATCGTAGGAAAGCGTGACCCACGCCATTCGAAGTGGTATTTATTTTATACAAGTATATGGTAAAAAGTAATTTAGCCAAAAAAGCAAGTTACGATATTTTCGCTTTCTCCCGTCGATATATTTTTTAATCTTGTTCTAATTGTTAACTTCGAATGTGTACAGATACACCTATATACCTATATAATATAGGTATAATTTAGATCAAAATCAGATATAATTTATTTAAATACATATAATATAGCGGATAGTAGACAAACAAGAAAAAAAAAATCATTAAAAAAAAACTAATATCATGAAAGCTAGCCAATGGCGAGCAAATAAAAAAAAAGGAAAAAGTGAGGTAGAAATAATAAATGACTGAAAGATGTAGTTATGTTTAATAACAAAGTATTAATATAACTTACAAACAATATAATTAATATAAAATGATGAAAAAATTTATAAAATTTTCTTTAAAGAATTACGTTCGCAAGCTCCTTAATAGATACAAAGCGATGGTCGTTAGGAGTACACGGTCTTTAGTCTTCGAAGCGTCATTGGCTAAATTGAAAACATAATTTATGGATCTTTCACAACCTTAGCTATGTAGATAATAGGTATGTTTTAAGACCAAGGTATATCGCTCATTCTTTGAGTGCCTTGTTATTTATTAGACTAGTTAGGTTAAATCATTCTATTTAGGGTGAAGTTTAAATAAAATGGCAACAGCCGGTTACATTTTCGTTTTATTAAAATATATATAGTAATTTAATCTAGACAAATTAGCGGGGTTAGTGATACACTATAAAATCCCCATACGCAGAAAACTGAGGCGATTGTATACATAACCTCTTTGTTTTTATTTCATTTCTAAGATCATTAAATTTACTATTTTATTTTTTACGTTTTATTTATGAGTAGTTAAAACCCGCGATATCATCTGCATGATTATTTATTATCTTAATAATATATTTTATTTACAGAGAAGAGACATAATTTTTTTTAAAGCATTATTATTAGTATATATATCTTGGTTACGAAATGTGTTTGTATTCCGATTTTAAACAATTCTATCCGTTTAAGTTTAAGAGTATTAATAATTATAAGTTTTATTATGTAAAAACAATATATTAGGTCTTTACTTATGAAATTGCCGTTTTGTATGAAAAAAATTTAAACGAATTTTTTTCATGTATTTTTTATTTGTATTAATCGAAGTAATCACCCAAGCAATCAGTGCATCTTTTTGCATCTTTGCCAACGCAGTGGCAGTTTATTGATACCCTTCTTAAAGAAATCAGCTGGACGGGAGGCAACAAATTCTTCCAAGGCATTTTGTACTGCCTCTCGGGTATTGAATTTTTTTCCCGCCAAGGAGTTATCCAAATTCTGGAAAAAGTAGTAGTCGTAGGCGCAAGGTCTGGTGAGTAGGGCGGAGGACGGAGAACTTCCAACCCCAGTAATTGCAACTTGAAGACCGTCTGCTGTGCAGTATGAGACGAGCGATTGACCAATGCTGGTTGAAGATGTGCCAGCTTCTCCAACAGTACACATCTGCAGTATTGCTCATCTCGTTTGGTAAGAAGCTGTGATGAATCACACTGGCGCTAGACCGCCAAACAGTGACCATCACTTTTCTAGAGGTAAGTTTTCGTTTAGGGCATTGTTTAGGTGCTGAACCAGGATCCAACCAACTTGCTGAGCGCTTGCGGTTATCAAACAGAATCCATTTTTTATCGCAGGTAATAATGCGGTTCAAAATTCCTTCATTGGTCTGTTTATTGAGCAGTGCAAGGCACGTCTCGACACGTACTTCGCTCTGGCGATCATTGAGTTCGTTAGGCACCCATTTGTCAAGCTTTTTTACCTTGCGAATTTGACGCAAATGGACCAATATTGTTTTGACGCTAACGTCGAAAGCTGCTGCTAATTCAGCCGTAGATTGTGTATCATCAGCTTCCACAATCGCCTTTAATTCGTCATTGTCGACCAAAGTCTTCGAACGACCGCCAGGTTCATTTTTCAGGTAGAAATTCCCAGAACGGAAGCGAGCAAACCAATAACAGGCGGTGCGTTGGTTTGTAGTGTTAGCTCCGTAAACGTCGTTGATGTTGCGTGCCGCTTGTGCCGCGTTGCTGCCACGACGGTACTCATATTCCAAAATTACTCGAATTTTTAACATATCCATGATGACAAAAAAGATTGAAATGCGATGAAAATGTAATATTAATCAATAAACAAATGACTACTTTTGGAAAAAGAATTCCATGTTTATAAAATAAAATTAATTTGAAATTAGAATTCTTAGCCAAACAAAAATTATTTTGATTTGAAATGGCCAGTACTGCAGAACGGCAATTTCATAGGTAAAGACATATTATTTACTTTTAAATCCTAAAATTATGATGACAATATACATAGTTGAAACATATTCTCTATAAGAATAATAATAGAAAGGCAGAGTACAATAACTTCATTTATTGAATGCGTAATTACTTAGATTGAACATTAAATTGCAATGCATATATTTAGGAAATTAATTCGCCAAGCCCGATGTAGGCCAAACGAACCAAATATATAATTTATTTGCCATTACATTGTAGATAAAGAGTTAGGTAGGGAAAAAGTTATTTCATGTTTACAAATAGCAGGTGAAAATTGTACAGTATACGCTTATATTCCGCGTGATCTGTCAGAGCTTATGCGTATGGTATTTGCACCTCAAAGTACTGTGTTATTCAACTTAATAGCCATTAGTTTGGTTCGTTAGCGGAATATTGCTAACGAATGTGTGGCGGCCGCGCATTCCGGGTGCCGCGCGCACTTAAACGCTCAATTAGCGTACACTGCTCAAATACCTACAAGATAATAAATTAATAATAATACTAAATTAAGCCTTTGTAATATAATAGTGTCACTTATCAGTCACATTTATCAGTTTAATTAATGTGTAAATACGTGGAGACGAGGGAATAATACCGAGATATAACTTCTTTTGCATATAATAGTTGACGAATACTGAGGTATATTTAAATTCAATAAATATATTTTTAAGGTTAACATGTACTTATTATAACTACAAATCTACAATTATACTACGCACGGGTGTAGTAACACAAAAAAAGAGACCAAGAAGTCTATGTTTAAGTCTAACTGAACATCATCTGTCAATTCTAATATGTTTGAAGATCTCCCCGGACTTTTGGCTTATTTCGTCACTCACTTTTTATATGAAAATTTCTAACTTATCTTTTAATTTCCCTTACGATGTTTTTAAGCACCTTTTTTCATATAAACCTTATCATAACTGTTACAAACATACCAAAAAAAATTGTTAATAGTTAAATATGATATATAGCCAAATAGTTGCAGCCGTTATGAAGTAATGCGCTTACTTTTATTTGGTTTATTATATATATATATATATAAAACATTTTAAAAACGTATATATACATATATTGTCAATAACCACAATCTTGAGGGAGGAAAAATGGTCTTATTAAAAAGAATCTGGAAACAGGAAGTTCAGAAGTCAAGCTGCCGTGATCTGGATGATTAATATAGCTCATTTGCGGTGCTCAGCTACGGGCGGACGTCTACGGTCTACGAGGCGCTGCTACGTGCTCGACTCTGCTTACATCGTTTACGCTTCCGCGCCAGAATTTATTGTATTCCACCCCATTTCAACCTTTTATCTCTATTATATATTAATGTTAATGTTATAACCGAGTGTAAGGCGACGTCATGTTCGTCTTTGTTAACTTTGTTTCCGATGATCGTACACAATAGTAATCACGTAAAACACGTGTTACAAATGAAGTTACACTAAAGTTTACTGTAATTTATATGTAAAACATATTTCAATGCATAAAACACCTGTTATATTTATTATTATTTTATTATTGGAAAACGTAATAAGTATTTTATTGTAACGCTTCATTCGATGTAGGTTCGATTTCTTGCGGTAATGCTTCTTTTAATCAAGTATTATGAGCTTTGATTCTTTGATTTTCCTATTTTTGATGACATCATCGATGGGGGATCTGAATGTGTAGGTCTGATATGTCAGGCGCGCGGTCTTATACACTGGGCTGTTATCCCTCAAGTAGTGGACCACTGTAATTTCTGTAGACTGTACATTCCTTATTTCTAGACTTGTTAACTGCTGTCTATGAATCAATAAGGAAACTAAAACAGATTAAAAAGTACTTATAAAAGTATTTATGTAAGTATTAAAGGAGGTTAAGAGCATTGCTTGCTTTTGCTGGCCAGAAAGAGGGGCAAGGGTGAGAAATGACAAGAAATCTACTTACGTAATACTTATTCGGCCCTCCACTCTCAAGCTGAGATTTGTCGCCAAACGCTTATGGGGATGTTCCAGCGACTGTAGTTGAGAGCCAGTTCTCCTCTAGGTTCAACATATCTACTACCTTATACCACTTCGAGATTTAACATCAGGTGAGATTGTGCTCAAACGCTAAAACCTATAAAGTATGAAAAAAAAAATTACAAAAAAAAACACCTTCTATGTGAAAAACTAATAAGATACTAAAAAGCGAAAAAAATAATTGAATTACTAACTTAACCAAATTGAATAAAATATATTGATATTTGCGCTACCTAATAATATATTTGAAGTCAATGCCAACCTAAATTCATATCATCTACATACAAATTTTGGATCCACTCTCGTGTCCCATGATGTATATCTGTATAGTATACATATTTTATTACCTGCAACAAATTTGAAATATAGGTTGGCATCGACTTCAAATATATTATTAGGTAGCGCGAATATCAATATTTTTTATTTAATTTGGTTAATTTAAAAATTCAGTCATTTTTCGTTTTTTAGTGCCTTATTAGTTTTTCACATCGAAGGCGGTTTATTTGTTTTGTATTTTCTTTATTTTTCCATTTTTAATGTGGTTTTCCATATCTGGTTTCTAATGGGTATAATAAATCGGTTTCAAGTTCACGAAAATACATAGAGACGAAATGGGTGAAAATCAAATAAACGATTTTTCACCTCCTCAGGGGATGAATATTTTTTTCATTTTTTTCATAATTTATATGAGACCACCTCTGACGATAACCAATTCAAATAAAAAAAGAATCATCAAAATCGGTTCATAATTGACGGAGGTATAGATTAACATACATAAAAAAAAACATACAACCGAACGTAGTAACCTCCTCCTTTTTCGAAGTCGGTTAAAAAGGTAAAAGTAATAAAAAGTTTGATACAAGTTAGGTATCCGGTCGCTGATATCTATCTCTCATAAATACAGGTCCATATTTAATGTAATAAACTCAGCAATCTCAATTGACAGTTGAAATAAATTGATTAATGGATTACGGTGATCATTCGGATGCGATAATTTAACTATTCAGTTCGGTCAGATGTTATCGACAAATAGTAAGAATTTTTTGGAACCTGTGTGTACTTATTAATTTAACTAGATTGTACATGCGACTTTATATTTTATCTAGATTAAATGTAGGCATTCTTTTATTTATTTTATTATCCTAACTAATATTATAATTGCGAAGAAGTTTGTTTGTTACGCTTTAACGTCTTAACTATAAACCCAATCATCATGAAATTTAGTATATAGGTACTTCATCAGAAGTACAGTGAAGAACAAAGGGGACCTTCCATTTAGAAAAAAGTACTGCTTTCGAAGCATAGGTCAAATTTACTTTAACGCGAGCGATGTTTCAAGCAAAAGCTAATATTTCATATTACACGAGTGGGCCGGTGGACATTGTCTCACCCTGACATAAAAAAGTGTGTGTGTACTTATGTACAAAAATTTTATATTTCGCCTTGTTCTACGTTTGTAGAAAAAACGACACTAACAATAGAAAAAGTTGACTATGGCTAACTTCATGACGGTGACGGTTTCGTGACGGTGTGCGTGCGCATCGTAATAACTTCAGGGTGTCTGTTTTTCGTGACGGTGTGCGTGCGCATCGTAATAACTTCAGAGTGTCGGTTTTTCGTGACGGTGTGCGCGCACATCGTAAAACTTTACTCTCATCATTTTTCCCTAACGCGCCAAAAGACTTAAAGAAAACTAGAATCAGACTGCAGCGCCACGTACCCGATTCCAATTTTGAACCTAAGCTTTCCTCATGAATAACTTGATCTACTGTTGAAAACCGGACGAAAATCAATTCAGTAGTTTTTGAGTTTATCGCATACAGACAGAAAGACGTGGCAGAGGACTTTGTTTTATAATATGTAGTGATTTGACATTATTATTCAACCCTTAAAATCCTTCTACCGACTTTTAGTTAACTCTATACATTTTTGTCATTACTCTTTACCTTCAATGGACAATCAAAATATTATGCAATCCATAACTCAGTCAGTAAAAGTAACGTTAAAATTGGTTCAAGTGTTCTGTAGGTTAAGCTACCTAAACAAAGGGCACTCTGATTTTATTTATTTGTGTAGATTACGATTGCCGCTAACACTAGTACTTAAAAAAAAGGCAATAGATTCGGTTAGTAAAACGATTTGTTGGTTGTGAAAGAAAACAGCTCCATAAATGGTATAGTAACATAAACATGTTTACAAAAAAAAAATACATTTCTTAGTGTTTAAAATATGTTCTTCTATTGTCAACATACTTTTCTTCGATAAAATTCTTGTGCCAAGTAGTGGGACATTGAAGTTATACCTTAATCCTTAGTAGATCCAGTAATTACAAAAAAAAAAAAACATAAATACAGAAAAATTATTAATACCACAATTTAAAATATAATTATAAATTCGGTAGTTGAAATCATACATTTAAAAAACAATTCACTCATTACTATCATAAAACACTCTTGTCTCACTCGAAGTACCGTGTTACACAATAATCTCACATATTTCGATAATTCAAATTAAGTTTTTATTATTACATATGTTTAAGTCACTTATTTTAGTTCTCATTGTATGAAATTGTGATATCTGCGATACGGTTTATACCAGTGCAACATTATTGGAACATTAAAATATTATTATTAATTTTAATTGTCTTTTATAATATTTACATATGCTTAATCGTGTAAATATATTTTTAACAAAGAAAAGAAGTAAATGAGCATAATATTTGTAAGCTGTACGTATAATGATATTGCAGTGTCTGTTTGTAATAGCAAGATAACAATTTTGACGAGATTTTAACTGGCAGATAGTTGATGTAATATGGAGTAACTTATACTACTTGTATTTTAGAAATCAAATCAAATCAGAGTCATCATTTAACAATCTTTACTTAACACGCACGTTTATAATAGGTCTTTACCTATGAAATTTTAAAAACGTGGAATTCTTTTTTCAAAAGTAGTCATTTGTTTATTGATTAGTGTTACATTTTCATCGCATTTCAATATTTTTTGTCATCATGGATACGTTAAAAATTCGAGTAATTATGGAATATGAGTACCGTCGTGGCAGCTACGCGGCACAAGCGGCACGCAACATTAACGACGTTTACTGAGCTAACACTACAAACCAACGCACCACCTGTTATTGGTTTGCTCGCTCCCGTTCTGGGAATTTCGATCTGAACAATGAACCTCGCGGTCGTCCGAAGACTTTGGTCGACAATGACTAATTAAAGGCGATTGTGGAAGCTGATGATACACAATCTACGGCTGAATTAGCAGCAGCTTTCGACGTTAGCGTCAAAACAATATTGGTCCATTTGCGTCAAATTGGCAAGGTAAAATAGCTTGACAAATAGGTGCCCCACGAACTCAATCATCGCCAGCGCGTAGTACGCGTCGAGACGTACCTTACACTGCTCAACAGATACACAAATGAAGGAATCTTGAACCGCATTGTTACCTGCGATGAAAAATGGATTCTGTTTCATAACCGCAAGCGCTCAGCAAGTTGGTTGGATCCTTGTTCAGCACCTAAATAATGCCCTAAACGAAAACTTACCCCTAGAAAAGTGATGGTCACTGTTTGGTGGTCTAGCGCCGGTATGATTCATCACAGCTTCTTACCAAACGGGATGAGCATTACTGCAGATATGTACTCTGAAGAACTGAACACAATGATGGAGAAGCTGGCACATCTCCAACCAGCATTGGTCAATCACTTGTCTCCGCTGCTGCTGCACGACAACGCACGACCTCATACTGCACAGCAGACGGTCTCCAAGTTGCAAGAACTAGGATTGAAAGTTCTCCGTCATCCGCCCTACTCACCAGACCTTGCGCCTACAGACTACTACTTTTTCCAGAATTTGGATAACTCCTTGGCGGGAAAAAAATTCAATACCCGAGAGGCAGTATAAAATGCCATTGAAGAATTTGTTGCCTCCCGTCCAGCTGATTTCTTTAAGGACATCAATAAACTGCCACTGCGTTGGCGAAGATGCATCGATTACTTCGATTAATACAAATAAAAATTAAACATAAAAAAAAATCGTTTTAATTTTTTCATACAAAACGGTAATTTCATACGTAAGACCTAATATATAACAACATATTTTGCTAAATTACACGCGGACCAAGTCACAGCTGGTCATAGCCATATTAATTAATGCAAATGTTTAATGTAAAAAATGTATTTTGTTTGGGTACATACAAACGTATAAAATTAAATCGTCGATACAGTAATTTATACCTTGATCTGTGATATTTTCAATCGATTTAACTGTAAACAAGTATTAAAAAAGACGGCAGAGCAATCAGTGGGCGGGTATTATTCGCGTAATTGGTTTCTAATGCCACGTAAAACCCACAAACGTGTTGGGAGACTGGACCGAGAGATAAAGTGTACCCGTATATATTTCCTTTTTTATCTTCCTGAACTTTTTATTAAGTATAATCACAATTTATAAATATCGATATTAAACCTTATAATATGTAAGTTATATTTATCCGTATCTGTAACTAGCTAATTTAAATAAGCATAAATTAAATGGGCATTAAATTAATTAATAATGTTTAAATTGAAAAAATTGACATAAGGTCAATGGAATAGCAAAATAACTATCGTAGAATCATCTACGAAAAATTTCGCAGAGATTTGTCATAGTTACTATGCCGATACATTCAGTAGATTTGGTTTGACTGAACTTCAAAGGGATTATATCTTTACTAATTACAATTATATGTTTAAACAAAGATATTTTTTTTATTGGGTAATAAGAAAATCCTCTAAGAAAAGAAAGATACCTTATCTAGGTTCACATATTTAGAAAACGTAACTAGACTTATTTATTACTATCTTACAATAATGAAAGCAATAAAAATGGAATGATTATTTATGTATGTATATTTTGTATGGGTATTCTTATTAATCTTCAATATATTTCTATATATTTTATTTTTTTATTATTAAAACAAAAAACTACACATGGATAAAAAAAACTTAAAGAAACTCTTTTGTAAATAAAAAAAAAAAAAACCTCAAGTACTTTATCTACAGTTTGTAAGTTCTTAATAAAATATATACAAAATTTTATTGGCCTAAAATTATTTGTTACATTTTTTTAACTTTTCTACAATTTGTACTTTGTAATTTGTAATTTTATAAAACTGTCTCTAGTATTAATGTTATTTACTAAATTGAATTACTTACTAAACGAAGATATTGCGATGAATTTGTTTTAAATAAGGATGAAGTGACTCAGAAGTAAAATAAAAAAAAAAGATATTCACTTGTTTTTATGTGATACACGCACAACGACAGACCCGTATAATTTTACTTATATGTAGAGCATCATAGGGAGGGTGTTGTTGAAATACCTCAATACTGAGATTTTTCAAAGGGTCTACTTTATGGGATTAAGAAAGTGAATAGATTTTTGGAATTTCAGTACCGCATATGAATCACATCTTGTATTGAAAGCGCTTATGGACTTCAATGATCGTCTATCGAACGGCTTTGCGCTAAATTTCTTTAATACTAATATCAATTTAACTCCAAAACCTAATCCAGTTCTAGTGAAAAGTGGCTATTAAATGTAAATTGATAATTGCTCTTACTATATACCTCATAATACCTCTTTATAATATTAGTATAAATTATTATAGTATAGATTAATTTACTATTTCATATATAAATTATTTATTTTGATTACTTTAATATACGGATTTTCTATACATTCATGTAAGTAACAAAATTGATTATTGCTTTGCTTTAATTATTTTTTAACACGGGCATTATTTCCGTACGGACAAGGGCGTGTGTAAGTGAGAACACAGACACATTTTTTTTTATCGCAATGTTGTTCCTTCACCAAAATATTAGGCTCATTTTCAAATCAAACCTGCGTCGATCAATGATGACTGATCAAGTTACCATTGGGTCATTATCGGTAAGTGATTTAGTTTTAACAATAATTTAATTTATTGTTGCATAGATTGTAGTTCTTATGTTTTATAATACTATGTTCAACACTAGTTGTGTTTGGCAAAACATCAACATGTATTTGGAACAAATGTTGGTAAATACTACCACGTGACATACATGTATGCTGAACGTGTCTTATGCATGATGCAACTAATGCTAGTGAAATTCACACAACATCGAATAATAACAGAAAGTCCAAATTTATTGAATAAATATAATTTAGTTTTTGAAGTGAAACTTCATTAGGCGCTTGAGGGTAAATTTTTTACAGATGTAACGTCACGCTACCTGCAACGGAAGTGACGTCATTTGCAGTAAACGCAGATTTTTCATCTATTTTTCAAGTCTCGTAAAACTAAAGTTTTAGATTTGTATAAATATAAACAAGACTTATAAATTAGTTCGCCAAAGAAGTTTCACTTCTGATATGTGTACTTTGTACGCACGCACTTGTTTTTTTTTTTGTATATTGTTTGTTTGTTTTTTTTAGTAATAATTTCGACACGTCATTTTATCATTTCATAGTATAAAACAAAGCCCTCTGTCATGTATGTTTGTCTGTCTGTTCGCGATAAACTCAAAAACTACTTACTGCACGGATTTTCATGCGGTTTTCAGCAGTGGATAAAGTGATTAATGAGGATGATTTTGGTAAAGTATAATTTTTTATTTATTTCATAATAGGCACACGATCAGGCGGGTCACCTGATGTTTAAGTGATCACCGCCGTCCATATACACTAACAACACTAGGGGAGTCGCCAGCCTGTGTTTGGGGGAGGGGACGAGCAGAGGGATTGGGAGGGGAAGGGAAGGTGGGCCTCCGGCGCTCTCACTGACCTAACGAAACGCAACAATGCAAGCACTGTTACTTCACGTCGGTTTTCTATATATCCGCCGGATCGGGTAGTTTAGTATATTTTATGAATGATAACTACTACTTATATTTGACTTAATGACTGATATAAGGCTATTATAACTATACATTTATAGAAATTGGGGGTTAAATAACATTTTAATTATTTTTCTTTAATAATTTCTAAAATTATTATTGTCAGTTCACTTCATCGATTTCAGATTAGCATATAATTTCCGTGTACAAACTTTAAGTAAAATCTGAAAATTTTAATTTTTATAAGCTATTGAATATTTTTACAGTACTTTTAATATTTTTATAGCCTACGAATTTTGAAATTATGTGTAGATCTCGTGTACAATATTCTGTTAAATGGATTGAAAATGAAATAAAATGTTAGATTTTGGTTATTATTTCTGTTACGAAATCCGAAATAGATATGTTTTGTTATCAAAAGATGTCTACGCTAGTTACGAAACACAAAATTCTTTATATGTATGTTGTTTGAACTGATTTACCTTACCTGAACGAGGCAATGGCGAGAATGGGGTGGTAGGGTTTTACAGCCTGACTGAGTCGCAACCACCATGTATATGGCGAAAAAGCCCGTCATAGTGATCCGCTTCTGCGAGTCTCGTTTCGGGATCAGCCTGTGCATATCCAGCTTTTCACAGGCCGGCATGACAGTGGCAACCGGCGATATCATCAGGCATAGTGCAGTCATTTTGCCGTGTACAATAAAAAAAAACCTTACATGCTTTAGATGAATTTTTTTTATGTTCCTTGTAACTTCACAACTGCTATGACATATCCAAAGTCCAAAATAGTAATTTTACTTATTAAAATCCTTGTTAAGCTTTTAGGTCAATTTCCAACATACATTCGTAGCTTATGTACCTTTTGTATCATTTTTGTCTGCTCAAGGGTATTATTATAGAAATGCTCATCGATAAAAATATTTGCTTATTGGAACAAACTTCAGATTCAATTATTAAGAGATTTCGTTGGAACCACATTTTAATCTTTTATATAAATTTTCGTTATAAATTCGTGGTGTGTGCACCATTCATACTATTTTATTGTATACAATTCTTGTTCCAGAGATGGTCGTTGGAATAAAATTGTTGAGAGTGCAGCGCCCGTGTCGCACTTGAATCCTTGCAAATTTATGACCCACGTCCGTTGACTTTGGCCAGTTTACGAATATCGGGTAGAGAATTGTCTGCGTCTCGTGAATTCACTGCATTATACGTGCAATGAAATCTCAAAAACCGTTGACCAGTGGTATATATTTTACAGATCTAAGAAATAAAGTTTCTCTAGCCTCATATTTTACTCACGATAGTAAATTATTTATATATACAATCATTGTTAATAATATACGAATGTCTTTATTGTTTTTTTTTTATATCATAGGAGGCAAACGAACATGTGGGTCACCTGATGTTACGTGATCACCACCGTCCATAGACACTTGCAACACAAGGGGAGTCTCAAGTGCATTGCCAGCCTGTCTTTGGTGGGGGTGCGGTAAGGGGAGGGGGAGGTACAGTGGGTATCCGGCGCTCTCACTGACCGAATGAAACGCAACAATGCAAGCACTGTTACTTCACGTCGGTTTGCTATGGGTCGAGTGGTAATACCCCGAGCGAACCGACCTATTCATGCTGAAACCAGTAATTGCTTCAGTTTGGCTCTACCACCTACAAAACTATTAGGTAACTACTTTGTTACTAGACAATTGCCAAAATAGTAATAAAACAGTCCAATAAAACATGTCCTGTATGTTCATTTATATCTCTACTCGCTTTTTGATTAATAGTGCAAACGTAATTTTATTACAATATCGGAGTTATAAAACGGCTTGTTCGGCAAAAAAATAAAGTGAATTTAGTGAATATAAAAGTGCATTTTATGCGTGTTGTACGAAAACCGGGTGTTTTTAATGGCAGATATACGCGCGGGCCGAGGACTCGGCTCGGGATTGCGTCGGTCACTGTCGGTGACTGCCGGCCGCCACGCTACCTACAAATACGAATGGAAAACCAGAATCCATGAACCTTCTTGGAATTTATTTGTTTAGATATTAGGTTTATTTATACATCCTTTATGTCTGGTTCCGTTTGTTACTACTGTTTGTTGAGTTTGAATACTCTAGAAGCGTATGTAAAATAATGATATTCTTTTACTGAGTACCTTTGTATGATACCACATTGTGAAAACTGTATGCTCTATTCATACTTTAACCAGTTACAAAAAGGGAAGGTTCTGTTTGTTTAGTATATTTGTATGTGCATATTTTTTTAACATACCCAATTTTTGGGTTACTTTTCCATTAACGTATGGGAAGGTTTTAAGTATATCAATTACTAACTTTTGCTCACGACTTTAATGACGTTAATCTAGATTTTAAAAATAAAATGTTGCTATTGTTAGAATTGAACTGTTAGAATCGAACGTAAACATACTAAATAAGATATTAAATTACTATTGTATTTTCTTGAGATAATTAGTTACGATTTTGTTTTACTTTAGTACAATTATAGCTTAGCTTAGAGTTATTTTCCGGTTATTATTATGTCACAACCTACCGGTAAACTTTTGTTTTGTTTTAAGTCTCACAGTAAAACTCATTGTAGTTTCCTATCATTTCTATATATACATTTTAAGCTTTTTATGTTTAAGACTTGAGCGCGAAATGAATGATATATATGCTTGCCGGGAAAATTTGAGGTCTGGCTGAAAACCAGCGCCGTTCTGTAACTAACGTTACAGACGCCAGTATGAATGTTTTTGTTTATTTTTTTATAATTTTGTTGTATACTTTATGACAATAAATATTTCTTTTCTTTTCTTTCTTTCTATTATATTAACTAAAAATAAATAATAACAATCGCTGATAATATCGCTTTATATAGGTGAAATAAATTATAAAATCATTTAAGTATTTTTTGATTTTATCCATTACAAACAAAAACTATACACATAGTATATATAAATAAATATTTTCACTTTACAATAGTAGTATAGATCAAGGTAAAGACCACTTTTGTCCTCATGTTTATAATAATTGTATTTAGTGTTGGTCATTAAAGGGATTCTGCTTGTTTAAAAAAAATGTCTAATGATTGTTTGGATATGCCTTTATACTGAATAAGGCTTTTTCATGTATACTACTGCATTTATATTAAAAAAAATAGTACGTTTTACAAATTAAGTTTTTCACCTCTCATAATCAGGTCTTTAAAAATTGCTGTAATATTTTTTAACGATAGCTCCTTGTACCTTACCATCCCTATTCCGCGAAGGAGTTTCATACATACAATTAACGAAGATATAGTAAACCTAATCTGAGGATTATACTGTTTTCGATCCCGGAATAATTATTATTCAGTATGGAATTCGAAAGCAGCAGTGGCGAAGCAATCGCTTAAACTAAATTGAAGAAACAGAAAAAGATTACTCACATACAATTTCGTTGTTGTTTTAAACAAACATCTTTCTTTCAGAATACCGTACGCTGACAAGATCACTCCGGAGCCAATCCTCCACAACAATGCAAGCCGGGATACAAAGCCAGACTCGATCAGGAACAGTTATAATAGCCAATTCAAAGTTGGCATCTACGGCTGGAGGAAGAAATGTCTTTACATTCTTGTCATGGCTCTTATGTTTATGATGATCATTAATCTTGCATTGACTCTTTGGATTTTGAAAGTATTGGATTTCAATTCTGTAAGTACTTGATATAAATCATACAATATAAGTTATAATACACTTTCTATGGAATAATAACGTATGTACGAACATACAAACAAAGCATTTGCTTGACCATCTGTGAATGTAAACAAAGGATAAGAAAGCTTAATAGTTTTATGAATGAGTCTTACGAAAATATGCTTTAAATTCAAGGGACGTAAGTTTGACGTCGCTATAACCAAAAAGTCGTTACAACCGAGGGTTAATAAAATCCACTGTACTTGTTTATTGATACCTAATTGTATTAAACTTAAATTACTAAAATATACACTATAATAATATAAATCCTATATTTTCAATTATTCAGCACATTTACCATTACCATTGTTAACTATAGATATATAAGTGCGCTAATAACAATTAACTGGAAAAGCTAATAAGGGTCTAGTTACATGTTTATATTTTATGTCTTTTAGGTGATCTATACTAATATTATAAAGAGGTAAAGTTTGTGAGTTTGTGACGTTGTAAGGGGTAATCTCAGTGAACTACTGGTCCGATTTGGAAAATTCTTTCAGTGTTATATAGCTCATTTACCAGGGAAGGTTATAGGCTATATATCATCACGCTAAGACCCATAGGAGCGGAGCAGCAATAAAGAATATTGCAAAATCGGGGTATTTTTTTTACTTTTCAGAGATTCCACTGCGTTTTAGCGCAAAATAACCATTCCACGCTTAGGTATTACCGCCCAACGAAGTGGGCACGGGTCGGCTAGTATAATATAAAATAAAAAATGGATACAACAAATAGAACAGAATAATCTAAAATAAATTTGTTAATGTAACAACGAAAAATACACCAAATAAAAGACTTACAACAATGTGATACATTCTATGGAATTTCTTTTCACAATAAACCTGTGTTAATATTTGTAAAGAAATCTGTTTACTTGTAGTTATTTTGTAACGAATAAAGATAAAGTTTGCAATCAAAATTTACATTGTTGTGAAATGTATTTGATTCTTTAATGGAAGTACGTAGTAAAAACACCGTCTTTGTTACCTGTTACAAGTCGGTGAAAAATGTACAGTTTATACTTCGCATAGTCTCATTAAATATTATTAAAGTTCCCTTTCCTTTGAAATTAATGTTTTTATGTCCGTTAACTTAAACCGTAAAATTAATTTAATTTTTTGTAGTATATGAATTGTAACGTTAAATACTGTTTAACATAAATATACATTTTGCATAAATATACATACTATCTAAAAAAAAAGGTGGTATGGTCGAATGGTTTGATCGTTGGGTTATCAATTCGATGTTCGCACGTTCGAACCCCGGTTAATTTAATGATTTTTTTCTAAAGTCGCCTATACTTATTAATTTAAATTGGTAACATTTTAACTGACGATGAAGGAAGACAGCTTGAGGAGTTATTATCTTGAGAAATGTTATTGTAATACTGCTGTATGTGGGAAAATATAGAGCTTTAGATATTTCAGAGTTTGAAATCGCCAATATGTCGTGGGCTGGCGTGGTGGTCATGTCCATACCATGCTCTGGGAAAAGGCCTATGGCCTTGCAGTGGGTCTTTTACAGGTCGATGATGATGATGATGATACTATCAACACTACTATTACAAAGTCATAGTTAAAAAAAAATATTGATATGAGGTAATGGAGCAACTGATTCGATGACAAAAATGATTTATTTAATAGAAAGCCATATATAACTACGCCAACATATTAATGCATCTTATAATGTAATTAATGCGTATAAAGAAACGACCGGCCTTTAGTTTTTGTTTTATGTTTTACCTTGTTTTAGGAGGGAATGGGTCAGTTGCGTATTGTCCCAGGAGGCTTACAGTTATTGGGACAAGCGCTAGTCCTTGATTCTCTATTTGCATCTGGTATTAAATCACGCCGAGGAATACCTATTTCCATAGAATCCTCTCGAAATTTTACCGTTTCTACTCGAGATGTTCATGGGTTACTTCAGAGTAGGTTATTTTTAGGTGAGTTACTGTTATATGATTGACTATTATAGGAAATATTGTTTTATAAAAATAAAAATCCAACTCCCAAACGCATATAAGTGCATCGCCTCAGAACGACTGTACCTATTTGTTTTTAAGAACATGTTTTGAACGAAAGTGAATGTTTTTTTTATACTTTTTAATCTTTAGTGTTTGAACGCAATCTCATCTAATGTTAATAATTAAATTGTTGTGATTTTTTACATTAGTACATCCTTACAAAGCCGGAACAGGAATCTACTCTTAATATAAAATAACAATCTGTTGCTCCTGTCTATACTAAGTACTGTTATCACTTATTTCTCTTTCCCCTTTCCTCTATCTGCAACTATTTCAATACGCATAGCACACATATATGCACATATTATTTTATTCACAAAATCCATTCACAGCTTTATTAGTCTTCATTTTTCTGTATATCCGATTGCTTTCAAATCTTAATTTTTTGAGTACTTTTTGATATTTACTATATATATATTTTTTTTTTTTATGTCATAAGTGGCAAACGAACAGGTGGGTCACCTGATGTGAAGTTTTCACCACCGTCCATGAACACTAACAACACCAGAGGAGTCGCAAGTGCGTTGCCACCCTTTAGGGGAAGGGATTAGGGGTGGGAGAGGGAGAGTAGAGGAGAGGAGAAGAGGAGAAGAGAGAAGGGGAGGTGGGCCTCCGGCGCTCTCACTGACCGAACGAAATGCAACAATGCAAGCACTGTTACTTCACGTCGGTTTTCTATGAGAGGGTGGTACTACCCCGGGCGTGCCGACCCATTCATGCTAAAACCAGTAATAGTTTCAACGTGGCACTACCACCATAATATTTTTAGTATTACTTTTAGTATATTTTGAATCGGACTATCTACCCAATTATCTTGCGATATTAATATCTAGGTCGTTTATATTAAGAACGATGTCAACTAACAGATATTATTTAGGCCTAGACCGTCTAGAAGTTAATGCAGCGCGGTTGGAGGTTCGAGACTCACGAGGAGCACTGTTATTTGGAGCAGGACAAGATTCAGTCACAGTTGGCGCTGACAGTCTGACTGTATCCAGCCCGGCTGGGGTTGTTCTCCACACTGCTGCACAGACATCTCTAGTCAAAGCACCTCCTTCGAAACAGTTAATGTAAGTTTCTTAATATTATTTATTTTATAATATTATTGTATAGTCAAAGTATATGAATAAAGAAACGCCCACGTATGTGTTTCAAAATAGACTAATTTCTTTGGATACTCACGATTACTTGTCACTTTGCTGCACCTTTAATCTCCCATTCCCTTTCCATTCTGATTACCTCTGCTTTCACGCGTACTTACATGAATAATTTAGAACAAAATTCAAAACTGTGAATTGGAAGTTTTCCAAATGTCCTGAACTTGCTCTGATTAAAACTGGTGAGTAATTGTGATATATCTAACAGTTATGTTAGAGTAGCGGTTCTTAACTAGATATCCGTGTACTGCTGATAATCCATAAAATCATATTACAAATTATCCATACAGTTACAAAAATCATAAATGTGGCATGTGCACATTTACAATAAAATAAACTTGAATAAGAGTTCTGGTATTGATTAAACTCTATTTGCTTGTAATTAAAAATTAATAATAAACACGAACATAAATACATTCACGGAAATCATACTTATGTAAATTCAGTTATACAAATTTCAATCCAAGAACTAAAAATAAATGGGTACGCAATTAAACGGGAATTAAGGAGTTAAGAACAACTGCAGTAAAACTAAAAACTCGTTCATATTTTTATTTTAGTTCTGTTAACCTTTTAGTAAGTTTAAAGAAGAAAACTATCGCTCTTATTTCAAAAACAAAAATGAACACGCCTATAACACGAGTTTTACTAATCAGAGCCTAAAATTGTAAATCTAGTAAAAGTCATATTTGAAATAATGTATTACAAAAGCGTGTCTAAGTGATCTCTAGCTAAACATCTGATTTAAGTTTTTCATGCAAGCAACTCTGAATGGCATTCGTTCAATTCGATCTCATCATTTTAAAACGTTCCATTACATACAAATATTTTGCAAACAATTTCAATCTATGAATAATATTTTTGTTCAGATCTTCATTAAGAAAATTAACTTATTATACGTTAAATTGGTTATCATTATTGTGATATTTTAGCCAAAAGAAAATGATGTATAAAATAAATAAAATAAGCAATTTATAAGATTTATATATTACGTCAAAGTGTGTACGGTGGAACAGCAATATAATGACAGATTAAATACACTGTCAGATATCAATAGTGTCACATAGTATTAATTATGATTTACTTGTGAGTCTCTAAAATTGTTTAATTTATTTATTTCTTTCAAATTAATTATATCAACGAAATATCCTTTGCCAGCTAATCGAAAAACAATCAATCACAACAATAACATAAGAACTGTTAACTTAGACAAGTGTCTAACAAGTGTAAATATTTCAATTTAAATAATGTCCATCTGTAAACAACGGTAAGACATTGTTTTGTTATCAAACTTTTTTTAAGTAAAATTTCAGTGCGTATTTAACTTTTTTGTAATAACACGGTATATGTTTATTACTTGTAATTTAATGTGATACCAAAGTATAAGTATATAAAGTATACCCAAAGGTATATCATTTAGTTCACTTAGATACCTTTCATTTCGTATTTGATGGTTATGTAGAAAGTAAATTATATCTTACTTGATTTTATATAGAATGGAAATAGATTAATATTGTATTTTGGATATCACTTCACTTGTTAGGCTAGAAAGTATTTTTTCTATCTATAATATTCCTGTTTGTTACTAGAAGTACCTACTAACTGTTGAATAAATTTATGAAACAGTTTGGAGTCATCGACTCGATCTCTAGAGATGCATGCGGCGCAAAATATAGCTTTGGAATCGCGTGCGGGTGACATCAGCGCCAGCTGCCTGACCACTTTTAGACTTCGATCTGTCGCTGGATCGGTGAGCATTCCACCTTTAATTTTATATAGAACTCAAATCGCTTAATAAATTGTATTCATGTTATAAAATATTATTACTTTATATATAAGAATTAAAAATAAAATAATTATTTTTGTTATAGACCACTATTTAAAAATATCCTACAAATCCTATCGTGCGCATATCACGAAAAATTCGTGGGTAGATTTGATCATTTTTTTAGTTTATTTCTTAGACACTTTGTCCTTGTATATAAAATCGATCACGATACCCGTATTATTTAATCAAAGTTATTTAAAAACTACTATATTTATAAGCACCTTCTCTTCAGCTATGTATGGATTGGAGCAAGCGGTGTCCGCATAGTCCGCACATCAAAAATGTTTCATGGACTTTTTACCTCTATACATTCTATATATGTATCTTTACTGTGGAATGGCAAATAGACTATTGTATATACTAAACAAAGTACAATCCAAAATAAAGGCGTCCATAAAGTAAATGACAATTCATCGGCAGTCGTCTTTGCATTGTTAGCTTACAGTCCTTTTGGTCACTGAATATATACAGATGATTCCGTAACGCGACAAACTAAAAAATAATCAGCTGTCGACTAAAGAGACCTCGCTGTATAAATCAGATGATACCCGAATACGACACGCCTAAGCAAGCCAATTATGTTTTTTTAAGTGGTTTTAGCGTTTGAGGACATTTTAACTGATGTAAATTACGGTGTGTTCCAAGGCGGTAAACACGCGATAACTAAACTCATTGGCTGTCAAGTATAGCTGTTGGAATTCACACAAACGAGTTTAGAAAAAAACCCTGCTAAAATGCTATGATTTCATCACTATATTTTCCATCACCGAAAGCTTCTGAACATTTGCAAGGATTCGAACCTATGTCGATCGACGAGGTGTTCCAACACATTAACTACTGAGTTATCATCGATTCTGACCATAGGTTTTGCATATACAGGCTGAAAGTTTAGACAGTAGTAATATTTATGAAGGATTGTCTACACTCGATTCTTGTCCTAAATCAATTAAATAAATAGGTGCTTAAAATTTGGCCTAATTATCTAGGAAAATACAAAAATTATATGCAATCCTCTACGCGTCTATGTTAAAGCACAGTGTCAATAACCTGCGAGTGATTTCACTTTTACTTGAAAGTGAACGTGTGAACGGCATCAACGGTTTTATTATCGAAGGTTATTAACTTACAGCTTACAGCTTTGGACACCGGTCATTGCACCTAGATTCATTACGTTTGAGTTTATACTTTTGAAAGTCTTAGAACAACTTTAACTTAGGTTATCTTTGTACTTTATTAATATTTGTTTTGATATTATTATTTTATATGTTAAATGTGACCATGAAGTATTATATCCTAGAATACTACGAGTGTTTAATGTTTCACCTGGTATATGTATGGTTGTCGCGATTTAGATAGACTCAATTATCAAGTCCTACTCAGTTATTAAACGTTATTAAAAAGTATAATAGTGTATTGAAGCTTAATTCCATTTTCAGATACGTTTAGACGCGCCAAGTATATATATGCCAAAATTGAAATCCGCTTTGCCGTTGCCGCCGTCGGCTCCACACGGGCATGACCCTCATCATCAAAATATTTACCAATTATGTGCATGTGCCAATGGGAAACTTTTCTTGGCACCTCCACACGGCATTTGCGCTGCCAGAGAAGAAAGTCTTATATGTCGATGATAAATTTATAAGTATCTCGGTATATGCTGGATCCAGCTTTAAATATGTTGCTAACAGTAAATAGAGAATTTGTTTCAATTTGAATGAAACTTCAAGATATCAGTTTAAATGGAAGAAAAGATCAAATATTTACCTAGTATATATAAATGTGTTGTTAATAAATATTCAAAACGTGTTTATTACTGTTTAGTATAAATAGAAATGCTAATAAAAAGGAAGTTTTGTCAACACAAATAAACATTTAATCGAAATAAGTTTGTTGTTATGAACAGTTGAGATATTGTACTAGTCAAATTAGTGTACATTCTTGTAACCAGTAAGAAAATATAATTCCAAGTAAAGTGTTTATTTACTTGTATCGTGTATCGATTTACTTGTATCGTATTGCTTCTATAAATGTTTATAGTAAAAATGTAATATAAAAATTCGTTTGAAATTCTACAACGACATTCAAAACGTATCAAATCTATAATAAAGTCTAGTGCCTTTCGGAATCTCATTTAGGGTAACTTCTGGTTGAGCAATTAATTTTAACAATTAAATTACGGACTGTGTCGATTTTAACTATACGAGTGTGAATTTTTATAAAAAGTCATTTATATCATCGATTTTTATCCATATTAACACTATTTTATGATTTATTATTCTGTAACATGTAATCATACATTGAAATAAATATGTGGTACATATAAATATTTAAACATAAGCAAGTAGATACATTTTTGTTTAAATGTTTTACTAATGAACGTTGCTATTCATGTCAAAATTATATTGACATAAAAACCCAAGACACACAGTCTCGAAAGTAGCGCTCAAAACCAGCCGCAAAAACTTCCCAATATACATACGTGGTTATAGTTATGCGATAAACTTATGATTTTGCAAATTCAACCTGACCTGAATGATTTAAAGTTGTTTTTACAAGGATGCAAGCGACGTGAGACTACTTGAAATGACTGTATAACCCAAAATTATGCACTCATTTTTGTGTGCCGCCTGTGAGACGTTAAGTGTCTTGGGTTTTGTATATCAATGCAAAATTAACAATAATGTAAAATGAAACGATTATATAATCCGATTAAATGTGTGTTTTAAAATTGCTTTACACGAGATATTAGTGGTTCATACTCAGGTATGAGAAACATATATATCGCTTTAAATGGATCGTATCGTATCGAAGTAATAATCGAAACAAAACGAAATCATACTTAGAATGACTACTGTAAACGGGCTAAGAGATTTATTTGCCCTAAAATAGTATGTGCGAATAAATATATTAGATTAAAAATTCTGTGTCTGTGTTAAATAGGGTAATATCGAATATTATTAGGGATCAGTATATTTAAAAATATAATAATGCAAATAAATGTATTAATGTAAAATTTATGTATGTTTGCATAGAGAAATATCCTTTAGAAAAATTAAGCATTGTATAGCTAACACCCTGTTGCGAATATTTATATGTGTATCATTAATAGTGTATACCTTTGTTAATATCGTTGTAATGATAATTTGTAGAGAAATATTAAGTACATAAATATGGCTATTATAATGAAATTGTTTTGATAATTTACCCATCCGTTTAATTACCTCGCTTTTTGTTAAAAATAACGCAACAAAGAGAAATAACACGACGCCGGGTCCTTTAACATAAATTTGTTTTTTACTCCAAGGAAACACACTGCGAGGTCTAGGGAGCTTGTGCAAAAGAATTCTTAAATATAACGGCATTCTTTCTTCGTTTATTACGTTACTGCACTTAGGACGTAATAATTGTGCTAAAAGTAATAGGTAGAATAACTTATTGTAAATTTACCTAACATTATATGATCTACTAGCGGAACGGCAGACGTCGTACCGCCCTGATTATGAAAAAATATTTAATAAATTATATATTAAAACGTTCCCCATCAATCACTCTATCCACAGGTGAAAACCGTATGAAAATCCGTTGAGTAGTTTTTGAGTTTATTGCGATCAAACAGACAGACAGACGCGGTAGGGCCCTTTATTTTATACTATGTAATGATATGTTTATTGTTGGAACGCGAATAGACAGCACAGAATATGCTTATAATCATAAGAAAATCATGACATAAAAAGACGGGTTGTTTTTATTCATAATCATAGCGTGTATTTTTTTTATGTCATAGGAGGCAAACGGTCATGTGGTTCACCTGATGTTAAGTGATCACTACCATCCATAGACACTTGCAACACCAGGGAAGTCGCAAGTGCGTTCCAGATTGTGTTGGGGGAAGGGGGAAGGGAGACGAGGAATGGGAAGGAAGTTGCGGGGCTCAACCTTATTCATAAACATTGTAAAGTACCAAACTATTAACTTTAACAAATTTATAGGCAAAGTGAATAAACCTTACTTATTTCAACTATTCAAACATTATAGGACCTCAATTTATTTTGTTTTTCCAATAGATAGGAACGTTATCCTCGCATTCTTTCCAACAGGATAATATTTTAAATCACACAAAACCGTAATCTCGGCATTATGAGAAAAGTAGTAAATAATAGACAAAAAGGATAAAAGTCTTTAAAGTTGCTAACTATAATTGAATATAGCACAAATCTGTTTCAAGTATAAAATATTCAGGAACTTGATAATTGAATCCTACTAACAAACTGACTGACACAAGTTATTTTATTATAAAACAATGATGGTGTAACTTCATAAGATTCATTATTTCATTTTGATTATGCAATATGGTAAATGATATTAGCGAACATGTGCTTTCTTTATAGAAGTGAAATTTAAAAAAAAAAGATCTTTACAAGTGACCCACTCAGATTGTTCTTGTAATATCGATTTGGCAATGAAATACATTGTAAATGTTTCACCATTTCAAATAAGTTCATATTTTTAGCTTGCGTGATAAATGTAAAGGTAATTATTACGAGAGGGCCCTAAGTACAAAAAAACTTTGGCAAATTATATATTTAAACCTTCCTCGTGAATCATTTTTCTTCTGATGAAAACCTCATCAGAATCCATTCAGTATTTTTTGAGTTTATCGCGAACAGACAGACAGACGTGGCAGAGGACTTTGTTTTAGAAAGCGGAATACCGAGCTTTTCTGCCGTGGTCGACGCTGTCACGCTGTCTTCCAACCGCTGTAGGATGGACCGGACCGAGGATATACCGATAAAAGACGAAGTGTGTATGTGTTCCACGCACAAAGCTACACCAGTTCATCCGAGATCTACTGTTTGAATTTAAGACCACGAAGGGAGACCCCTGAATTAATCTCAGCTTCCTCGGCCAAAGGGTGGAAATCTCTGGTGTTTTGAGCGGTAAGACTCACCCACTCACCGCTGCCCGACCAAAGATGAGCAGTTCTTCTGTTTGGTTAAAAATACCGTATACGTGATGATCATGCGGAAAACAATAATTAAATAACAATCAATACCTAGACTTATTATTAAATACAATGAATCTCTTTGTGAATATTCGCCGTTAAAGTTTAATTAAAGATTCATGATAAATTGTCGCAGGAAGCTGCATTCTGCGCCACGTCTCGCACGTGAATAACGCTCGTTCCGCGTACACTTAAATAACTTAAGCCAGTAACCTAACAATAAATTCATGAGCCTTCAGCTCCTTTTGTTTGGGCCCGCGGTGTTTCTACGTCGCTAATTGGCAGGAAGGCCCGCTAAAATGATCACAAATTGCTTACCTCGTTTTACAATAGTAAGGTATAATGCTTGACTCAATATATTTTACGTATAGCGTATTATTAGATTTTCACGTATTTTATTATACCCACAGGCTACATAATGAAGAATGAGAGAACATTCTGCATTTTAACGATGTTCATATATGATTTTGTTATGCTATTTGTTGTTAAAATAATTCAAAGTTGGTTATACTTCTAAATATATTACTAATTGGTGATTCTAGGACTTAAATTAATTTGGATACCGTTTTTATACTATAACTAGCTGACCAGCTTGGTTTCACAAGAGTGAATAACAAAGGAAATGAGAAGAATATTCCTTTTACAATACGACCATGAAATGAAATAAAACGGCAACTGAACAAGTAAACATCAATCTGGCAATTTTTTTAAGGTCTCCCTGCTGTCTTTATTATATTATATAGACATTTTTTATACAGACATTATTTACTTTTTCCTACGATTTTTCAAACATTTTCTTTCATGCAAACCTTGTCATGACAATTGAAAACACAAAAAAAAAGTCAATTAAATGCAGTTGTTCTAAATTGTTGCGCTTACATAGATTAAGCAATTGATTTATATCCATATAGATGACACTTGGCACAAATTTTTGATATCTGGGTTTTATTTCTTTTGCAATTACCTGAATAAAGGCACATTTTCTTTTTGATCGTAAAGCATTTGCTAGATTTAACGTGGCTATGTGACGTCATGAATTGGTAAGACATTGTATGAGATTTCACCATTTGTTCTGGATAGTCACTCTATATTAGTGGTAGAAACTTACTACACCCGTTTTAATTTGATCATTTTATCATATAGTATGGTTATTACTTTTCACTCTACCTTGTACTATAAGATATTTAACAGAGTTGTCAAATATCAATCGCATCGCTACATGAGGCATATTTAAAGAACCATATGATATGAACTCTCCACTATATTCTCTATTCACTATACAAATACAATCTAATTCTGATTTTATAATACATCGTGGATCTTCTTCAAAGTATCAATTTTCAGTCTTTAATGCAATTACAAATGTTTTAATTATTAATTTCATGTAATTCAACGCAGATTTAATGAAAGAATAATTTTAAAGCTTGGTAACAAACACCTCCATTTGCATATTAATAATATTACACCGGTTTATAATCCAACCGCATCTAATTGAATTTCGCAGTCTTTTGTTGCGAGACAGTCGTGCGGGAACTCTTAAAGTTATTCAAAGACGCTTCACTATTCGACGGTACTCATGAGCGAGAGGAAATAAAGTTATGATTTATTTAGTGAAATATGTTTGCGGAGGGTTAACGTTCTAAACGGAAGGCTTCGACGCTCTGCGCCTTTGTAACTGACGATATAAATAACAAAACGAGACAATTCGATATAAGTAAGTACTTAACTATTGTCTGATACAAAGCTGCCATTATTTAAGGATATGTTTATAGAATTTCCAAAACTTTTTCTATTTTTATAACCTACTAGATCGTTTAATTCTTGTCTATTATATATGTTACTTTTTTTGTACAATAGGATAGTAGCAAATTGTATAGGACAATATACTGCAATCTAGAAATATATATATATTGACATTAAACACGTCATTTTATTTGCATTTATTTTTATATTAGAGTTTTCATATTTTATATTATATATTGGTTTATTGTATTTAATATTATATTATTATTGCTGAGAAAACTCTGAATGCAGTCCTCGGGAATAGTCTAAAGTTGGCTAGTTTTCTGTTACATATAAATGGCAATATAGCAAGCAAGCCGTAATCTTGAAGAACTTCGTTTTTAACCGGAACGGTGGTGCCGCTCAAGCAAATAATATAAATAGCCTACCAAAGCTAAAACCTACAGAAAAATTGTAAGGTTAAAAGATCCCATCAGACTTCATAGCTATATTATAATAATCATAAATACAATGGTACAACAAAATAATCCCAAGCAGGGTTGATGTCAGGCAGGCGGCCGATCGTAAAAATTAAGCCAAATCATATACCACAACATGACATACATGCTGTACCGACCCTACTTATGTGGGATAAGGGTAAAAAGAGGAATATAATGCAATCTTCACACGCACTCGTACTGCACCATCAGATCATTAAATAATTACTAAATAATACTGTACAAAGAAGACACATAAAAAATTAAAGCAAAGACATATTTTATTCACAAAATTTAATACATTTTATTTTATTTTATCGGTTTTAAACGTTTGACCATATTCTCGCATGATGTTAATAGAAGATGTAGTCTAAGATAATAAATAATATACACAGTAAAGTTAAATGTATAAATAGAACTACAGATTTATTAATATAGTTGTTAAAAGTTAACTAGATATATTTAATCATAGAGCCAGACCTGAATCACCAGAATATCTACTTTAATAGTTACACGATCTATCGTTATGTATGTAAATGAAAACATCATCGGTGTTATATTCAAACGGTGACATTATCGATATTTAGTTTCTTAACGATATCGAAAACCGATTTTGAACATCGATATCATCACTGCGGCTGAATATCGATAATGCTAAACGATTTATATATTCTTATAACAGTCCTTCGGTTCGACTTTCGAATAAGATTTTTGTGATATCGGCTATTGTATTATCGGTTTAGACAGTTTTGTATATCAATTCTTTAATCACAACGTAGTTAGTTTTACTTTGTGCTCTTCTTATACCTAAATAGGGTTAACACAACACATTTTGCTTTTGACTCTATCAAGTTTGATACATACATTCCTTATATTATCCATTTCTACTTTGGTCTTCTACTTTTAGCATATCTATATTACACTAAGCTATCAGTTTTCAACTTATTATTGGCTTGTCTGCAGAGTCCACAGGAACGCCAAGTATGCCATAATAGTTAACCAACTAAATTGAACTCTTTGTACCTAATAAGAACACTATCTTTGACTATTAAATTCAGGATTCTTCTTTTGCTAGACGGATGCAGCTCAATGCTAACAAGGTCGGCATCTACGGTATTTGCGACTTGCTGTTAGTGCGACTAATGGAATTACTCGTCTTTTACGACATCCGTATAAAATTTATGCTTTTCCTTACCGAAACAGCATGATACATTGTAAATAATAATGTTACTTAAACGATCCTAAAGAGCGGTAATTAAGCATAACCAATGGGTTTAATTGATATCTGGCATTGTTATATTGCTGTCTTATTACTATATGTTAACAATTTTATCGACGAATAATCGAGAATGTTATTATATATCTATACTGTAAGGTTTAAATGGATTAAAATAGAATATCAGATGTGTATATTTATTTATAATAATGTAATTTTTTTCATTTTAGTAGTTAGTTAGATTATAGACCTGTTCGGAAATCGCGGCGATTAAGATAGCTTCTAATCCTATAGTGAGCCAGATTATTGTGATAACACTACAGTATAATGGTACAAATTTTTCGCCTTAGATGTTCGCCTAATCCTGGTTAGCTGCCAACATCAAATTGGAAATGTAAATGTTTTAACTAGACATGGGTGTTGTGAACAATACTTTATTCGTTTTGAAATTATTGACGATAACACCTGCCCTTCCGATAACACATGTGTGCAAAACTTTAAACATCTGCCTCAAGGTTACCCCAGATTTATTATTAAGGGACTAGGGCATGTCTTTGAAACAATCTTCCTATATGTACCTTTGATCTTTTTTTTTTATTGTAGCACGGCAAAATGACTGCACTGTGCCTGATGGTAAGCACAGTACAATCCAAAAACAATGGCGACCACCGTGATACAGTATCCATCGCCGGTCGCCACTGTGATGCCGGCCTGCGAAAGGCTGGATATGCACAGGCTGATCCCGAAACGCGACCCGCAGAAGCGAATCACTATGACGGGCTTTTTCGCCATATACATGGGGGTTGCGACCCAGTCGGGCTGTAAAACCCTACCACCCTGCTTTCGCCATTGCCTCGTCCGTTATTCAGCAGAGTGCACCACGTGCAGGTGAGGTTGGCTTGGATGTCTCAAGTCTTCGATGTTATTCGACACCCCTTACACCTTACTAGAAGGAGTCTACTATCAAATCGTTTGGTAATTTTGTAAAGGATTAATCAATTATCTCAAGGCATTTAACATACTTTTAAATTACCACGGCTTTTTTGTAACTTTATTAAATGACCTTGATCTTATTATGATATTATCGATGCAATGCGTAAAGGAAAAGGGAAGTGACTCGTATCAAATTACGATCACCTCGCTCTCCCATTATATTCCTAATTCCGAATATATTTGCGCGAAAGTAACAAAATTGACAAAAAATTAGTTGTAAATGTGTCGTTAAAAACTTATAGGTATTCCGGCAGTTAAACTTGAGAGACAGTTGGGGTCTAATCATATCTAGAGTTAGAATGTTCAACCTATAAAGTACAAAACAAAATGAGACTAGATTTAAACAGTTAACGTTGTTAGACTACATACCGCTTTATAACTCATAATTGAAATTCTCTGCTTCTATTCCATTGTGTAAAGAATAATTTAATATGAATTACTATTAGTTTTCGAAAATTGAATATATAATAAATGTATGATAAGTAGGGTCGGCGGACGGTAGGCACGGACCTGTGGGATACAAATCGGTTGCAGATATCAGAGCAGTCTGACACTCAGGTCGTGTTCTTAGCTCTGTTTGATGGGGGTCGTGCGTGGTCTGCCTCGATTAGCTCTCTAACCGACTCGACACTGTATCACTACGAAGCCCGGATGTGACTTAAATTATTATGAATATTAAACCATATTCAAATACAACGTGTTTATTTAGAGACTAAAGCGTTACCAGAGAATACGTTCTCGTAACATGTATTTTGTATCGTTGTAAAGTGTATTTTATTTATTTTGTTGTAAATTTATTATTCTACTAAAGTTAATTTGTACAATCCGTTTACAGATTGAAAGCTACCTCCTTTAAAATGTATTATTGTTGGTTTTTGTATGGAATGTTATTATTATATACACTTACTACTTACTTTGACTTACTTTGTCAAGATAATATTCTGAGAAGTGTGCTAGTATTTGCTAATAAAATTTTGATCAAAATCGTTTCGGAAATTAGCTCGGGCAAACAACATTCAATTAAATTTTATTTGTGTATATAAATATAATATAATAAAAAACTCATATGTCATAAAAAACGATCTTTAGAAAAATCATTTTTACGGCATTTTAATGATATAACTATTTACAAACGCAAAATAATTTGAAATTGTTTTTATTCTTCATTTTGATTTAACTAATGAAGATGATTGCTTTCGGGATACTGGCAAAAATTAGTAACACACGACCTTATATCTGATTTTATTCTAGTATCTTTGTTACATAAATTATCCCGAACGTATTTTCATTGCATCCTTAAAAGTATTTATTTGTAGGCGAATAAAGTATATTATACACTAATACATTTATTATGGTAAAGTAGTAAGAGTTAAATTGCATTGTTGCGTTTCGTTCGGTCAGTGAGAGCGCCGGAAGTCCATCTTCTCTTCCCCGTACCCTTTCCCCCACTCCTCCCTCACCCCAAACACAGGCTGGCAACGCACTTGCAACTCCCCTGGTGTTGCTAGTGTTTATGGACGGTGGTGGTCACTTACCATCAGGTGACCCGTCTGTTCGTTTGCCTCCTATGATATATATAATAAAAAAAAAAAATTATACCTTGTTCAAAAAGCACGAGTATTTTTATCGTTATTTATTTCCAAGTGCAGTTACTTTTAGTATTTAGATAAATACAAATGTTTTTACATTACATATATTACATCATACTAACAAACGCTCGTGAATTCATGTTAAATTACAAAACAACCGAAGGACAATTAAAAGAAAGGCGAGTTATAAAGATGGATTGCGTAAAAATCTCTATGAAAAACACCTACTTGTACTATAATAGCCATTTTGATCGGTAAAACCTTGTTTTGTAGTTTTTTCTATTAATCCCCGACCTAATTACTCCACTTTTTGAATTTTTTATAACAAAAAAGAATAAAAAGGTACGTTTAAAATTAAATATTTCCAAAGAAAAACATAATATATAAGTTATATTTAAGTGTGCGAAATAATAAAGGGAAAAGCAAGCCGGAAGTGGACACAGGTCACGTGTTCTCTTATGATTCAATTGTCCCCGGAGCAGTTGGGCAGACCGTCTTCAACGGACCTGCGTCACGCCGACCTCAGCCACCGTCATCATAGAAACGTCAACTGCCCTCCAATAAAATTAACACGTACTAAACTCGCACATTAAAATGACGATGCTAAATAAACTTTGATATTCCGCTTTTGTTTTATTTCATAATATAAACTTTTGGCTCACGTATACGATAAGTATATACACAATGACTGGTTAAAGAGTTGCAATATCCTCACAGATTACTGACTAGTAGCTTCTCGTTCTAAATCAATTAAAAAAATAAGTGCTTAATATTTAACCTTGAGATACGCAAAACTGATATCCACTCAAGATCAGGTTTACGCAAAAACGAACTGGTGTACTAAATACCGGGAAGGTAGTCTTCCGGAGCTCTCACTGACCAAACGAAGCGCAACAATGCAACTTTTTCTGTTACTTACTGTTACTTAACGGTGGTGTTTCTGTGGGTTGGGTGGTAGTACCCCGGACGAGCTGACCCATTTATGCTGAAACCAGTAATAGCTTCAGCGTGGCTATACTATCTACAATACCTAAGTATATACTGAGATGACACTTTTTTTTCATAATTATGGTATGAATAATGTTGACAATATTTATATTCACCATATAAACTAATTTGGTGATTAGTGATCGGTGACTTAGATTTTGTGAAACGATTTAAGATCCATTACTTAAATAAAGAAAAACCAAAATCATTCATTTTTTACAACAGAAATAAAGGAACTACAGGTAATTATTAATTATTGATATTAATATTCTAACAGGCTAAACTAACTGCATAATAGATTTAGAGAGGAATGTGATCTAATGTAATGCAGCTAAGCTACGGAAGCTTAGCGGGACGGCGTGTGGATTCGGATTCCAAACAAGCATCGCGTCCAACCTCTAGGCCTGCTGATGTCTGTATAATATCTATCAATATAAGGATGAATATAGAAACACTAAGAAGATATCACTTTCAATTATTATTTATTATTAAATATCTACATTTTTAACTATATATTATAAAACAAAGTCCTCTGCCACGTCTATCTGTCTGTTCACAATAAACTCAAAAACTACTGAACGGATTTTCATGCGGTATTTACCAGTAGATAAAGTGATTTATGAGGAAGGTTTAGGTATATAATTGGTCAAGGTTTTTTTATTATAAGGCTGGGACAACATCCGCCGCACTAGCTAGTTTTTAATAACATTTAAAACGAATAATTATACATTTATTATCATATAACTTTGTTGCTGACAACTAATTCATACCCATCACACGATAATTCGCCACTATTATTCCTATAGAATGTTCTAGGGACTCAATATTATTATATCGCTTATACTATGCCATACCTTGTAAAAGAGACTATAAAAAACAATACGAATTAAAATTGTGACTATATGACGGCCAATCGTCAGCTCCTATGAAGACAACAGCATTCCTATTCAGCTTTGTATTTGGTTAACTCTTGCCGAAAATATCATTCGTAGTTACGGCATCCTCTTTTACGGCTTTGAAAGCCAAGCTTCAGTACAAATGTTGTTGATTGCCAAATTACTTTCTTTTATATACCTATCAATAAATCTGCTAAAAAGAAAAGATGAACCATTAAGCAGATAGAGAGCTTTCAAAATTGCGGTTTCCTCGCTACCTACTCGTACTTGTATATTGCTATCACAGTAACACGATAATCATCATCACCCACACCTGAAAATATTACTAGAACATCTAATAACGATTGGTGCCAAAATGAAGAAACACGATAAATATTCATATGACAATAGAATAATTCAAATATAGTATTAATTTTTAGTTATAGTATTTTATGACCAGACTAAGTATACATATTCACTTCATATTATGCTTTCTAGAATGTACCACTAATCCGCTCCGCACCGTCGCGACGATAGTGTTTATGCGAAACATTAAACTCCCGTCAGCGTCTAACGTCTCCAACTTGCAAGTACAACGGCACATTTTATAGCATTCTTCATTTAAAATTGCCACCATTATTAACTACGTGCACATTGAAAGAATTCATTATTAAAACACCTCCGAGAGTACGGCTGTCTTTTGTTAATTTGCGCGAAGATTTAAGACGCAATACGTGCTTACTCGTAGAAATGTAAAATTATATTCGACCCCCTCCTCCAGTGTAGGCAACATTTGCATTTCAGTTCATCAACAGTGTATATACAAAATAAGATCCTAGAAACGGATTAGTTTCATTGTAGATTCGTTACGTTTATTGCTTCCTTTTATCTTATTAAGTATTCAATTTTGACTCCCTACTTTGTATTAAAACAAAACGCTTGCTCGTGAATGTCATATATAAATAAATTAGTTTATTTCCTCTAGGCGTCAATTTGGCTCACGCTCCTGTCACAAATTGTCGGCGAGGGTAAATGCAGACTATTAAGGAAATACAGCAATTCAAGCAGCCCTTACCCTACATTACAGCGCAATCTTACAACAGCAAAATTATAAGCATCACCTTCTTATGTCGTGTTTAGAAGCAATAACACCACCAACATGCACCGGTAATAAATGAACGGACATAGTGTTTTGAAAATTTCATGTAATTTGATTTAAACTTCTTAATATCAATATCATTATAATTAGGAATGTAAACAGTATGCTAAGTTTTTAATTTGTCAATTTGCTTCATTTTCAAAATAATTCTTCTTCTTTCATAAATATATAATTACAATATTAATAAATTTATTATTAAAAAATATAACTATGGTTTATTTGGGATTCATGAAGATTATTTATTTGCGAAGTACCAAAATATGTACCCCAAGATTTTAACTATTACTTGATTAGTTTAAAATAAATAATATTACTAATCTAATGTATTCCACTATAAGACGTCTCTTCAAACTGACAGTTTGAAATAAACTCGGAAAATCCGATGCATTGACAACATTGAACAAACATAAACCTATTACATTTGAACATATTGACAATATTGACTCGTAGAGATGTTATGCAAAATGTTAAACAGATGAACAGTTTGAAGATGTTAATAATCGCCACCTAAAATTGTATTCATTAAAAACTGGCATAAGATAATGGTATTAATTATAATTGTACAAAGTTTACTTAGAATAAAATTTACTTGTTTCCTGTTTTATTGTTAAGAGTTATTTAAGATCTTGCTGATGCGACAGCAAAACACAAATATAAGGTAATATTAGGTATACATCGTGCTCTCTGTCTCTCTTGATTTTAAATCATCTAGTAAAATAGTAAAATCATTGCAATAAGCATTAAGGTGCATCTGATTGAACAATCGTTGAATCTTTATAATTTCGTATGCGAATTGAACTCACCAAAGCAAATACTACGCATTTTCGGCCTGAATCCAAACACCGTAAATAAACACCAACCACGGCATAAATACATATAGATGTGTTTGATCGACTGTTTTCAAGTCTTCATTTATTTTATAGTTCCTGGTCGTACCGCTTTTACGCAAATAACAAAGCATCCGAATTGAAAAATACGCTCAATTTATCGTCCCTATTCTGAATACTTTGATGTGATTTCAATGTCTTTTGTCAGTGTATAAATGCAATATATAATTTTATTTATCTAATACACTATTTATTTATTTTTGGTTACATTCCAAGGTTAACTTCAGTTTATCTATACTATAATTACTATAATAAAACTGTAATAAAGCCAAATCTGTACATTGAATATTTTTCGAAAATTTTGATCGGGGTAGACTTTGTTATCGATATAAAAGCCAAAAATAACAATTTTTGTCTGAAAGTACTGAACCAATTTTGACGAAACTTGACATAGTGATAACTTATATGACAAGGTTACATATTTTTGTCCTATAAAACGCAAGGGGTTTTCCAGAATAACGAAAGACAAAAATCTGTAGTTAATGTAACTAGACTTTTTTGCGACACCTTATTACAAGAGCCAGCAACGTTGGAAGAACGAGAATTTTAGCTGTTTCTTTAATATGAAGATATATTATGCCCTCCCAAACAAGATTCAGGATACCTGGTAGCCGGTTAACGTTGTGTTATTAATGCGCATTCATTCGTGCATTCATCACACCTGTGCGGGTCAAAATTTTGATATATAAATAATTTTAGGAACATTTTTTATTCAGTTACTTTTAAACGCTATTAAAAACATGATTTTATCACTGACAGACAATTTTGTCATTGACAATAATGTGCCCGATGATATTCTTTGCAAATAAAATAATTCATTTCAAACCATTTTATTTTTTTTCATTGCAAAGAACATAATTCATTTTATTAATCATTATGATATTGTGATTTCACCGTAAACAGTGAAAAACAACGATAAACGTAGACATATGACTTGGGACTAACGCCATATTGAATACGTGCTAACAGGCGCTTCCACAATTATCGCTATCTTTATCGAACATCAGTGTTGCGCTAAACTATAGCTATAGCTAAGTTAATCTATACATATTATTTTTACTTTACCCTCTTTTATGTCTAAATAAATTAATATTAAAATTACAGCTATTGTTGTTAAAATTATTGTTCTTTATTTATTATTGTTGTATTTGTATTGTATTATTATTATTGTTGTTAATAACAAAAATGTCCGGCAATAATAATTTCATGTTTTAGTAGCGTTTCAAAGTTAGTGAAAAACAAAATATTCTAAAATTATATAAAAATCAATATTTTTGCCTGTAAAGGTGTAATATACACTAATAAACTCAACGTTTACCGGCAACCAGGTAGCCCACACGCTATTCGGAAGAACATAAAGATATATAAAAATCTGGCTTATTGGGATTCTCTGTCGAAACCATTGCAAACTCTTAGACGAATAGTTACAACTGACAGTTGACGCGTAGTGCTCATATCTTTTTAATATTTTTGAAAATAGTTATGATATCATTCAGTGTTTAATTTATCATTATTTATTTTTATGAATATATTTTATCGTTTAATTTACAATTTATCTCTATCAACTTAATATTTTATGATGTAACCTATACTGACTGTATAGTAAACATCTACAAAAAAGGGAAAGGAACTTCATTCCAACTGGGGGTCCATAGACCTCTAAAGCTTTTTTTACATTACTGCCAATATATGTAGGTTAGTTTTTATTTTAATTGAACCCGGTAGATGATACTACGAACGGGTTCTAGGTTTATTTTAAAAGATTACTCACATACCATATGTATATATGTTTGAGTGAGTTCCTTGATAGTTTGGATTCACAATTGGAAACCTTAGGTGTGGTTGCAATTGGGTTTTAGGTTTGTTAAAAATTCTCGCGTTTAAAAATACAATTGAAACTGGTGATAACCGATTTGGTGCAGACGAAGTTGCACAGGTCAGCTAGTTATCAAATTAAATTCGCCATTAAAACTAAAAAATACAATATTCATTCATTTATTTATAATTTTTAAATATAGATACGTCAAGTATACAAAATTCCAAAAGAAACTTCCATAAGCAATCTATAATACCATATTAAATCTAAAGGTATATTATAGTGATTCCCTCATTGATTTATAAAACTCCTATATATCGTTATATATCAATGGATTCCATTTATAAATTACTAGCTTTTGCTCATGCTCTAGAAATTTAGGGATGATCGGTTAAGTAGTTAAGTCGTGAAAGCGTGACAAACATACTCACATTCGTATTTATAATATTAGATATGAGTATTAAGCCCGCGTGGCAGGTTATGTAAAAAACAGTGATTAATAAAGTCATCTGAATGTGTTAAATCCATTTAATTTTTTATTTGTTTCTCGTACTTACGTCACGTCATCATTAAAATTACAATAACTTTTGATAGGGCGACCGCTATTAATGAAACCAAGACTTAGTTATTCTCGAAGATATGCTTTATGAATTTATTGGTGTGTTTTTATTGTGAACTCAGTACTTTAGCAGTGATGCGTGTTCATACAAACAGACTTGACAGATAAATAGACAGACAGACATACAGAAATTTCTAAAAATGATTGTTATATATTTTATTTCTTATTCCTAGACATCTGCAAAAAAAAGTACAGACACGCTAGACTTAAGTTCTTATTTTAAGGATAGATATAGATGTAGATACACACAAGATTGAAGAATTAAAAAAAACATGTAATGTACTTATCGTTTATTTTTACCGTCTTAATAATAGTAAAAACATAACACCACAGTATCGGGGAAGTAGGAATAAAAATCAATATTCTCATAATAATTTTCCATAGGCTACTGGAGTAATTAATAATATGATATTAAATTTAATATTAGCTTTGTCGTCCGCTAACGGCTCATCTAGCGTCTAGACTCTAGATTATGAGGTATAACCATAAACTGTGCATTTAATGTTAACATAAAGTTCAATATATTCTAATCATTATTATTAAAGAAGGTAAATAATACTGTTTCTTATAAATCAGAATAACGACTTAGGCACTGCAGTTTTATAAAACTAGTCACTTAAAATCTAGACTTTGATATAACAACACATACGGATCTCATTTATTTATCTGCTAGAGCCACACTGCTGCACTAACTTGTTTACTGTAAGTATGAAATATTACACTAGATGTCGTCTCGGCGACAGGATACGAGACAGGTCAACGTCCTCTTTCGTTTTTCTTATTGTAGAATTATATTATTTACTTAAACACGTTAGTCTAGAACTATAGCCGTTGGGTTGAATCTAAAGTAGAATGTACATATATCAGTTCACTTTAGTTATTAACTGTTTAAATAGGAAATTTAAATTTGTAGATATACGTAGATTAAAATTATTTTAAAGTCAACAAAATTTACAAGCACCTCTTCGTATATTGTATATACACTTTTATTAATGTTTGTTTTGTATAGATAGAATATAAGTAAGTACATTATAGTAATATGGATACATGATTAACTCTGGTACGTTACGGGTAACGGTATAAACGAGGTACGTACTAAAACACAAGAGAACTGATAAATTATTAGTTAACATAAATCTTTCTCTTCCATAACTTTGTCAATGATTAGGCAGTTTGTATTTTTCTATGACACGAAATAGAAAACAGGGATGCAGAACAATCATTGTTTAGTAGTCATTGCATCCTATAGTTATTCATAACTAGTCTTAAAATATCTAAGTCCTAACTGAGGTAAGTTTAATAGTTCGCTACCCCTCAGGACTGAGCCAGCCAAAATGCAATATGCCAATACGTGTCATTAAAAACGGACCGTGCACACCTTTCTTCTAATTCCGTATATCGCAAGATTGAAGCTATAGTAAAAGAGACCAAATATCAATATGAAAACAGCAACTTTACGTAATATATACACAATCCTAACTAATCTTATAAATGCAAGTATGAGTGTATTTATTTCTTACGTTTTCTGCCTTAACTACTTATGTTTTCTAACTATTCCCTGTATACCAATCATTATGAAATTTTGCATACACGGTTTCAAGCGTGAAAAAGACAAAACGGACCTTTTATCCAATAAACAATCGCTGTACTAGTTATAGCTTATACTTATTAAAATAGAATGTTAATTTATCTCTATAGAGTTGTTCAATGAAATATTGTTATATTACGCATATACAGACATGCCTGTCATGACTTCGTAATCATCATTTTAACCATTTCTGCTATAAATTTGCTCATGAGTAATATTATCAGTTAATGGAATACAACAGCGCAATACTGCTTTTCAGAAGTAATCGGTTTTACAGTAGTTAATTTGCAATCGGACCTTTTACATGCCCTTTACTCCCCTAAAACTATATATAAATATACAGAAATATTTTGTCTCTTATATATTATAGTGAGTAAGTGAATATTAATCACTTTAACAATATCTAAAACGTATAAATTGCATCGGATACAACGTCTGTCATTCGTTTTATTGTAGCGAGTTGAGGAACTTTCCCTCTTCACTCGGAATCGACGCGATGAATTATGCATGAGAATTAAGTTTGACGGCAGATAAGCGTCCGAAAGATTTATTGCCCGATATGATGTGTAGAAAACAATCCAACTTGTTTCCAGTTCCTGAATTATGGGTGTTGTTTTATTGTGAGCACGTCAAACGTTCGCTAAGTAAAGTTTCGGACGAACTTTTTCTCCACACACAGTTGTTTTTTATTCGAACACTATAATGCGATTACATGTATCTAATGGTAAACATATCGAAATCCAAAAAAAAGTGTATGTGTACTTATGTACACTCGTTAGAAGTTATACTTCCTTGGCGTAACAAGATAAAAATATTTTCAATTTTTTTATTTTCGCCTTATTCTACATTTGTAGATAAAACGACAATAACAATAGAAAAAGTTGACTATAGCTAACTTCAGGGTGTTGGTTTTTCGTGACGGTGTGCGCGCGCATCGTAAAAATTTACTCTCGTCATTTTTTCCTAACGGACCAAAAGAAGTATAATTTCAATAATAGTCACCACTAAGAGAAGTGTATATGGCTTAGTGACATACGTGTTCAGGCTCTGCATCAAACGACGTTTGTTCAAATCCTTGCAAATGAGCCGGAACTTTCGGTGATGGTAAACATCGTGATAAAAAAAGCATTAAACTCAAAAATACATAGTCCAATTTAGGTCCTGAAAAGGCGCATATGAACCTCAAAACTACCATCGATTCGGAAAATAACTGTCATTGAGAAGATGAAAAAATGGTGACAGGGCTTTTTCTAAGCCTGCCTGGCTAGCAACCATCCTCAAGTTGATAATCTGCCGCCAAGCACCTATAAGCGTATATCGGTAGCTTCACTTGAAATCCACTCCCTCGGTAGGTTTATTGTGTTTACCATCTTGGACTATATTACAGTTAAACATCAGGTGAGATTGTGGTCAAATGGTAATCATATTTTTTTAAAAATCTACAATCCATAGACAGTCGTTACTGTCATGTTGTACTGCAAACATCTCAGCCACCAAATATACATTGGCTGATCCCGAAAGGCAACAATCCAAAAAAGAGTTTTTGTGCCGGGCTTATTATTGTGTATACGGTGATCCCAACTGAGTCGTTACTGGATATGGTCAACGGTTGATTGTGAACTGTCGTATCCTATGACCCAGCAATCTGATTCCGTTACAATTAATTTTAAATATCTTTATTGACCATAGTAATATAAATTATTTCAGGTCAATTCTAAACTTTATAACACTTCGTTAATAAGAAGATTTCGGTTAACTTAAGATAGTAATAATGAAATAAAATATTTAATGGCCTATATTGTTTTATAAATCATTACGACAAAACGTAACATAAACACAAAATCGGTATTGTGGTCTGTGTAGCCTTTTATCAGAGTTACGCACGCTCTTACTGGGCCGTCCCGGAAATTTAACTTCGTTAAGAATGAAATATGTCCCGTCGTTATTCCACGGCTTGTTGCGCGAATACTTACATTTCGAGTTCTCCACCTCTAGTTTTCTCATCAGACCCAACGGAAATAATTTCATCCGAGACTGAATTATGACAAAACTCCTTCGGACATTGCCGCATCCGTAATGAGAATGGAGTCGAGATATGTCGGTGATTTATTTTCACATGCGCTTCTACCTGGCGCACGATTTTTTTAATTCGTTTACTTTATGGGTGTCTCCGCTTATAGAATTTGCGCGTGAATTTGTGTTGCTGTTGAAATTATATTTCAGATTGTCCTTCTCCAAAATAATGTATTGGGAACCGTTCATAAATAAGATTTATTCTAGAGTCGAGATTTAGTAACTATGTTTCTTCCAATAATGCTGTGAAAGTAATGTGGGATAATTATAAAAACCTACGTTAGGTAAACGAAACAGACATATAAAGCTAAATAATATAATCTATATATAAATAGACAAATATAAAATAGATCAGTGTCTTTTTATTTATTTATGGACCTTTTTTGCAGCTACTTTCGAGCTTTCGTTTGTTTTTGATGTTAAAATGATGACAAAATGAGGCCTATGTTTATAAATAATAAATACAGTTCAGTACTTTTTCCTCCACTTTTTGCTAACTGATTTTCTTTTGTTTATTTAATAGGTACAATAGTGTTTTCAATTAACCATTAGTTTTTTTCCTTAAAACCAATGAGCCGCGAACTTTTATTTATAAGTCAAAATACTTCACGATCTTTACTTCTACTAATGTAGAATATTTATAGACTGTTTAACAAAAATAACCTTAATAATATTGAAACTTTAAAAAATGATAAATCATGATCGAGTTTCGACCACTAGTATATGTATAAAGACAAAAAAATCTTGTTAGAATTATATATCAATAATTTGTTCATACACCAATAATTTTGATTGCCTCCTATTCTCATTAATTTCAATGACTAATATCAAGATCGAAAATTTTAAATATTTGCAATTTAGGTACCCGGGGAGTAATAAACTGAGTACGTAAAGTGAAATAGTAGGTAGGTGGGTGGTAGAAGGAAGTATTTAATTAAATCCAGCGGCAGGGGCTTCAGGCCGCTTTACATCACCGCCACTAATCACAGGTAGGCCGTCGACACGTTTCCTATTTGAATACCAAACTGTTATTTTGTAAGTGCCAGAGAACTCATTAGATGCTTGCTTAGTGATTATTTTTATGACAATTTAAGAATTTAAAAAATACACATTCTATCGATATGTTACATTTATAGACACTGCAACAAAGCAACTTGTGTACTGATTTAGTATCATCAAAAATTATATGTGTATATATTTTAAAACAGAGAATATCCAAATAGTATTCATTATCTTATAACTTGACTATTTATTATGATAGACAATAATAACAAACACGTACAAAGCTCCGGGAAAAAGTAGTATGTATACATTAAGTCGACGATTGTATCGTAGCTTGTAAGTAATATATTCACAGATATAGATTAACTTTAGACCTATACATAACCTGAATCTCAGATTAGTTATTAACTATTTCATTTTATAGTTTCTTAGAACATAATTTTCACTACCTATAATTACGGCAGTTTACTCGAACTTTTGTCAAACACTATAAACATGAGTCAGAGTTTAAGCTTTACATTACTTATTCAAAATGAAACTAGTTTAGTTTCTAGAAAAGTATAATGCCAATTACTATTTTTTTTTTAATTCAAACTTGACAGAAGCCATGTTCGTCACAGTTATTATTTATGTTAATAATGAGTTCGATAAAATTATTTTGAAATGTCAAAACTTGTGACAGTTTTTTTATGTCATAGATTTTCTTCAAAATATATATATATATTTAATGGGTTTTTAATAATCTTTATACATGGAAAAGAATATTGCTCATACATTAAACTATGGTGAACGAGTAACTAGCTCATATGCAGAAATTTATTTAGATGATGGATGTTCCAAATTAAAACAACGAACAAAGAAAACCAAAAAAAAACTTCCACTGACAAAAGGGATTAACAAAGAAATAAAGAATAATGTATCGCAGTGGATTTCACCAAGCGATTTACTGATCGATATAATAGATTTAAAGCCACCATTTACTTCAAAAATTACTAGAGGGAAAACACATGAAGGTATATTGGCCATAGGAAATAATATTTTAGAGAAGGAACGCTCGAAATTTTTAAAATATTTGAATACCTTAATTAATGAAAACGATGCTATCTGGAATCAAATATTACAACAGGAGAGAGCAGCAGTGGAAGAAAGAGTAAATGCTATATACCACAATATGTTTATAAATAAAAGTAAAATAATGACAGCAGAGATAACGACATTTTATGAAGAAACACTTCAAGAATTAGAAGATCATTTAAAATCAGATCTACAGCGAGTATTACTTAGCACTCGTGCCAGTATAATTAGTGATATGAATACGGAAATAAAACAAAAATTAGAGAAAGAGAAAAATATTCTTGAGAAAGTTTTACAACAAAGATACGAAAATGAAATTCGGAAAATAAAACAATACTATAGTCTTCTTTTACAAAATGAAATATATAGAAAAAATAAATCTATTAATCACGCTATAACTGAAAGAAATGATGCACTGAAAGCTTTCTGTAGGCAAGTGGAAGCTAATAATATTACTAGCACCATGTATGTTATGTGCACTGAAAGGAAAAAATGTAAAATAAAACAATTTATATTGGAAAATTATCAAGATACGGAAATTACTGAGAAAATTAAAAAAATCAAAGAGAGACAAGATGTTTTAAACACATTTGCAAGTAAAGAAATTACTTTACACGAAATAAACAGGGAATGGGAAGAGAAAATGAAAAAAATAATGCAATTATTTCTTAAGTTTATTAGTTTTAGCCTAAAACTCCTCCCCGAACAGACAACATTTTTGCTTGACTTTCAAAAGATGGTTGTTTTACAGCTAAATGAAATGCATAAAATGCCGAGTACATGTTCTCCCATTCTTATTCCTGAAGAGCAGTTAGAAAGTGAATTTAAATTTGAAAAACCTCACCTAGAAAAGTCAGTTTGTGATAACGAACCTTTTGTAGTTGTAGGTGATACATCAGAAATTCCTCCACCTCAATATGGTAGTAGGGAAACCTTACCATCTGATGTAGATCTTCCTACAATTAGACTACAAAGACAGTTTGTTTACGCTAAATGTCATAAATTTGAAGAAATAAAAGATTTACTAGAAAAAGAACGATGTAAATGTGCTGATATAAAGGCGGAAGTCGCAATACATACACATTTATCTAACGAAACTCCAGAACAGATACAGGAATGTGTATGTATTGAATGTGAGTCTTCTAATGAACTTTTGCTGGTTGAAGATATACATCGACTTCATGAATGTCCGCTTAGACGTTGTAAGAATTGGATCAAATGCCAATCGTTTCCATTCTTGGAAGACTACTTAGACTTCACTGAAGAAAATTTTGAGAGGGTAAAAACTATACTAGATCAACCACTTAAGAAAGAAATTACACCAGAATTAATTAATCCTAAAACAATAGTGTATTCGGACTTAGTTTTTGGTCCAACCGATGAACCACATCATACTGTGGAAACACAATACTCGAGTCAAGAGGATTTAAGTGAAATAAATATTGAATGCGGCTGTATTGATCCTAATAGACCGAAACTTAATATTTGTCATCAGGCAGAAGAATTTACAAGTAAAGTATCAAATAACCCTTCGCGAGTCTCAAATTCCGCAAAAATGATTAGTAAGATAATTATGAAACGTCAAAATTCTATAAAGCGCATTTTGCAAGAAAATGAAAATTTGCTCAGAATGTTTCATGATGAATCTTTTGAATATGAATGATTGTTTGATATCGTTACATATAATATATTTATAATTATTAAAAGATATAGCGTGACTGATATGCTTTAAATGAATTAAATTTTTGAAGAGTTATCAAGAAAATTATTTACCTGTTGATAATAATAATGAATAGGAACATTAAAAGACAATAGAGAAATTATACTAAAAAGACTTAAAAAAAAATGATATTGAGGGTAATTTCTTTAACAATTTATATGTAATTAACAAATTACTACGTTACTACAAATTAATACGTGCACTCAATAATAAATCTCCATTAGAAATCCAGATTCAGTCATACGTAAGTAATAGACAAACCTGCCTTAACATTAATATTGCTACAATCCTAAATAATATGATAAATTTCAATTTCTTTAATACGCTTTTACGCCTAAACTACCTAACTGATCATGTTGAAATTATGCATACACTTATGCATATTCATGTATACCGAAAAGACAAAGAGTACCGTTCATCCTAAAAAGAAATGCTATTTCCGAGGAATACGTCAATGGTATGCGAGAGAAGCTGCGAGCAAAAGCTAGCTCAAAATCAAAATACCCTTTATTCAATCTAGGCCTGAGAAGGCGCTTATGAACATCAAAGCTATCACCGGTTCGGAAAACAACCCAGTCATCGATAAGTACCGGCAAGAAACTCGATCTGGTTTAGCAATGTTATATAGAGATGTGATATTTTAATATCGCTCACTTATATATGAGTCGTTAAATTTCAAAATAAGCTCAATCGAATTTTAGCCGTTCCCAATTTTTTACGTTATCTTTCAAGATCTTCAAACTGTGTACATGTAAAATATGAGGATCATAAAAAAAATTAAAAACATTATCAACGGCAAAATTTGAATTTCGTTATCAGTGTTTAAAAACTGAAAATCTTAAAAAAATGAGGTCATTTTGAAATGTAAGAACTCATGTTGCCTTCATGAGATTATTAATCTAACTCATTGTCAAAGTATGAATTCGTACAGTTTTTACAAATGTTTGGAAATATGTTTTCGTCAATGTTACAAATTACAATGTAACATTTCGAAGTTTTCATTGATAATTTGAGTGAAACCATTGGCGCTGACTAGTATTTTAATATAGTAGAACTCTACGAAGTTTCATCAATTCATCACAAACTTCAATGTTTACATCACAATAATATAAATTACACAGTTAGCTAAGAATAATGGGGCGGGTGCGAGCGGGTTTATTGGACGTTCAGGTAAATTTACACAAGACCCGTAACAACTTAACTTATTAAGTCGTCACAGTCTCGTCGCAAGCGAGAACGTAATGTTTCGGTCTAAGATATGTTCATATAATGAACGGAGAACATATCGTTTAGTACGAACGACGATGACGAAGCTTCATTAATTAAATCTACTTACATTGTACGCTTTGTAACTTTAACTAAACACGTTGAAATACTACAGTATAAACTCTTTATATATAAACAGGCGATAACAAAACGGTTGATTATCTAGTAACTTTTTCTCCTTTGCGTGTTTACCGATTTTCGTTTCTTGTTTTATATAGTAAATAGTTCGTTATTTTATTACCATAGACGAATTCAAGCCTTTAATTATAAGTCTCTATGCATTATATTTCACTATCATTACTTCTACTATTCTACGATCTATATATAAATAGGCTGTGGGGCAAACCGTTGAGAAATTCCTTTCTTCTGTATGTCAGACGATTTTATCTTTTTTTTTTGTAGCATTTAACGTGCTTTTGTGTTATTAATAAAAAAAAAATTTGAAATATTTTTTTTTCCTCTATGGTCGGAGTTCGACCACGGACGACCACTCGTATCTATAAATATATACACACTTTGGTAAAGAAGTTTTAGTGTCACTTAAATTAAGAAATACATATAATGGTTATATTTCGAATGGTTTATTACACGAGTTCGAAGCGAATTCAGTCGGTGTGCATAGCTAGCATTAAATATTTTTGAAACTGGCCACTTACATTAAGAATATATAAAAATTAATTACCACATTTGAAAATGGAACTCTGTCTTCTTTTTCTTTTTTTTTTTGGCTCCGCCGAAGCATTTGCCAGTGTTTTGTATCAATGTTTTGTAAACTCTGTCTTTAGAATGCAGTTTGTTTCATCTATTTGTCACTTGCTTGTACATTTTGGCGCCATTTTAAGCAGTGCGTGTCTACGCTACCACGGATTTAAGTCGTGAAAATTGCCGTAGTATGATTTAACAAATAATTTCTAAATTGAAAAATTATTTGTCCGTTCAACGATTTCCAATATCAGAAAGGTTGATGAAGAATTTAAAAAGCATATTTTATTTATTGCCCAGTGTAAGTGTAATAAACCCAAATGTAAATCCAAAGTTACTGTTTTTAAAAGATTCGTCAGAATAGGCTCAACTATTTATTGCTTATGAGATCTTTATTATATTCGTCAAATTGTTTACTTAAAATATATTTATTAATGATACAGATCATTGTAATAAGAAAGCATAGACACTAAAACCTCGGCAGTGAACACACACATATAAATTAGCAGAGATAAACGTTGCCTTTCATATAACATGTATAAAAATGGATTAAATTATTGTTCAACTAGAACCAGAAAATTATAGATATAATATCAGTCATTTCTGATTCGTTCAGTTTTCATTTTATTAAGTAAAAATTAATTATTTATCAGTAAATAAGTTCAAGCTTCATTGCTTCTTTAATTTAAATTGTTTTAACGTCATCGGGGTTCCGAAGTCGATGATAATTCATTACCAGGCTACATCTTGAACAAGATTATGTTTAATTAAGTGAATATAGGTACCTTTGTTCATTCTTATCTGCGATTCATTTTCATTGACTGTAATGAGATATCAAATATTTCTTGTTTTGTAATCTTTGGTGAAGCATGAATGGAAAATCTACGAGTCGGGGTATTGCTATTTCTGGCGCATCTTGCAGAGATACTCAATTCATTTCTAAAGGCATATGGATAACGAATGCTGTTTTTATTTACAAGCACACTATTTTTCTCTTCTCTTACATTTCCTTTATATTATTACAACTAGCTTCTGCCTGCGACTTCGTCTGCGTGAAGTAGATTTTTTTTTAAATATTATAGTAGGCAAACGAACAAACGGATCACCTAATGGTAAGTGATCACCGCTGTCCATAGACACTAGCAACACCAGGGGAGTTGCACGTGCGTTGCCAGCCTGTGTTTGGGGGAGGGAGAAGTGGGGGAAGGGCAAAGGGGGAGGGGGGAGGAGGAGGTGGTCCTCCGGCGCTCTCACTGACCGAAGTAAACGCAACAATGCAAACGCTATTACTTCACGTCGGTTTTCTGTGAGAGGGTACCCCGAGCGAGCTGACCCATTCATACTGAAAGCAGTAGTAGCTTCAGCGTAGCTCTACCACCTCCAAACTAACTTTGGGCTAACGCTAACATTAACTCGTGGCTTCGTTTATATAGAAGGTGAGAATATGTTTAAATAATATGTACCTTAACCCCGATTTTTAAACATTCTTCATTGGTGCTCCGCTCCTAGTGATCTTAGCGTGACGATATACTATCTAACACTGGAAGAATTTTATGAATCAAACCAGTAGTTCCTGAGATTAGCGCGTCCAAGCAAACAAATTCTTCAGCTATATAATATTAGTATAGAAGTATAGATTATATGTTGTCTAGCGGGCCCGGCTGACGTTGTTTCGTCCTGATAATATAAAAAGCTTGATAAATTACATACCTAAACCTTCCTCGTGAATCCTTTTATCTAATGGTCAAAACCACAAGAAAATCCGTTCGTACTGAATTGTTTTTGAGTTCATCGCGAACAGACAGAGAGGCACACGTGGCAGATGACTTTCTTTTATAATATGTAATGATTAGGAAAATATCAAATTCAGATTGGATAGTGTTTGTGGTACCTATTCGTGATGCATTCGGTAGAAGGTGGATTGTTTTTTTTTTCGAACTGACTACGCTATTGACCTAGCAAGGTCTTGACAGCTTCACCAGACTACTAAGGCGAGCGCTTAAGGCACTCAGCCGATAGGTGGATTGTTGTCCGGGGTTTATCAACTACTTTGGCAAGAAGAATGTTTTGTAATTTTGCAAACGACTGTTGTTACGAGGTACTGAGATACATTTCCTAATAAAAATGAACTATCGATACTGTTTAAAACCCTACATAGGAAAGGCAAATCCTTTTTCTATTCTATTGCCCCCTTCTATGTGTTTCTAAATAATTACAAATCATCGTGGAAAACCTACACAGGAAGTTTTAAACAAGTAGTAAACAAGAATTTACGAGCGTATCTATGGGCTCGAAGTCTATTGATTAAACAATACATATTATCTTCAACACTTCGTCACGTTTCAGTTTCATTCCATAAACAATTCATCAGTAGTGTAAGGAGTCACAAAACGTAGTACTGTTCTATTATATAATTTATAATTAAACGTTACATATTGAAATCTATACGGCTTAAGATCTATGTCAAAAGATTTGTACACTTTAGTAAACACAAAATGGATTCACTTAAAAATGCAACAATAAAGAAGCCACGCAAAATTTTGAGAGTGAATCCCACTAAATATGAAGGCACAGAAATACTTCACAGAAACAAAAGATATTGGAAAAGTATTTTTCGCGAAATGGACAGCCCAATCAAAAAAACTGTAAGTTAAATTTGTTAAAATTAAAACATAGTTTGTCATTATTATAGCAATTTACGGAAATTTAATTACTAACTTGTATGTTTATGTATTTTTAATAATAAACATGTGGTTCTGTCTGTACATTTTTTATTTTTTCCAAATTTTGTTATATAGAATACCTAAATATTAAGCGAAGATAAAACAATTCAGTTTCTTTATCTTTTTTTGGGTAACTATTGAAGATTTTTCATGTTATTAATAAAAAATCTGATTAGATAGCTATATTCAGAGCGGCCATAACGATTGACAACAATTACACTTATTGAAAAATAAATTTCAATGGTATTAAAAGTTGAAAAAATAATGATTTTTTATCGAATTTCGACCGCTGGACAAACACTAGTCTATTAAAATGGGCATTACATTCTTTTGTCTGTAGTATGGATTTAACTTAAAGACGGCTTGACCGATTTTAATTAGTTTTTGCACAAGGGGAGTATATTTCACTTCTTAATCGACAGGTTATAGGAATCATCCATATTATTCTTGCAAAGAAGTAAATTTTGTTGTAGGAGGTAAACTCCGAGACTATCAATCCGATTTAAAAAAATCTTTCACTAATAGTATAAGCTACGTTTTTCCTGAATAAAATTTTTATTTTGTAACTAATTATTGTATAGTGTACTAGCTGACCCGTGCCCACTTCGTTGGCCGGTAATAAGCATTATCAAGCTACAACTTTTCTCTAGAACTCAATCATATATCTCTCATTGTTAAGGCAGCGTTCGTAAGAAACGTTTTCGTTTGACCATTTTTTCTCCGACTCCCCAGATATTACCCGCTATAACCTCACAAACTTTACCTCTTTATAATATTAGTATAGATAATATAATTAGTTAATAGTTTCTGCCCGCGACTTTCGTACGCGTGGAATAGTTATTTTGGGCTAAGACGCAGCGGAAGCTCTCAAAAAGAAAAAATACCCCGACTTTAAAACATTTTTCATTGTTGCTCCGCTCCTATTGATCTTAGCGTGATGATATATCCTATGACATTCACAAATAACGTGGCTTTCTATTGGTATAAGAATTTTCGGCTTAGTAATTCCTGAGATTACCCCCTACAACGTCACAAACTCACAAACTTTACCTCTTTATAGTATTAGTATAGATTAAAATTAATATATAGATTGTTATAATCAAATAAATATGTTTTGCTTCTGATAAATATAAGCTTAACAAATACTTAGATTGTAAGTACTAGCTGTAAATTTGTTGATTATTAGACAGATGAAAGTACGCAGCTAGCAGATATACTTCCATCCAAAGTTTACAAAGATGTTTGCAGTATCTTACACCTTCCTGTCACAAGCTGTATAAAATATAACATTAAAGAATTGAAAGGTAACACAATGTATTAAATATTTATATATTTACATCTATAAAATGTTTGTTATAGTTAAAACCTGATTAATAATTAGGAGAAATAACCAACACATATATGCCACTACTTTTATTCGATGAAACTAAGCAATGACTCTTCAACTATCTTTTTAGATATTCTGACAATCACCAAAACAAAATATTTATTTTAAGCCAACTATTTATTTGTATATTTTATTGCCAATTAGCTTTTACCCGTGGCTTCGCTCGCCACAATGTAGATTTAACATTGCCGTTATATTGCAAAATTAGCTAAGTCCAATTTTAATCGATCATATAACTTGTTTATTTTTTCTAAGATTTCCAGTTTTTATACACCGAGAACGACATTCAAATTTTGCCCTCCATAAGGTGTTTAGTTTTTTTTTTCTTCATATTTTACACGAACAAAATTTAAAGATCTTGAAAAATATTAGAAACGGCTAAAATTGGTTTTAACTTATTTTGAAATATCACGAGGAACCTCAATTTTTTCTGACAGCTTTTCTGCAAAATTTCATGATGTTCGGTCGATTAGTTAATTATTATTATTATAATATTAGGTAGTTGCTCTCCTTTTAGTTTTTATACTTTGTATTGCAAACCAAGTATCATATCCGCTGTCAAATACTAAAATTCTAATTGTTAGACTTTTTCAGAATGAAAACATCTGTTACATTAAATCAATTTAGTTTAAATTAATTAATTCAAGTTAATTGAATTAAATTGAGTTCAATGTTCATTCATTCAAAATACCAACAAGTAACGGCAAAAAAATTAACACAAATGAGATTGATTTCATCGATTGAGAATAAAATTGATGTCTCTTATTTTATATATTCTTATTGTGATTATTCATAATAGAATCGTGATGAAATTGAAGACTATAAAAATATTGAGATCAAATTAGTAGCTATAATTTAATAAAGTATTGTGCGATTATCATTGTTGATCATTACGAATTTAATTGATATTTTCAGGCAAGTTTCCTCGTCGATCTATTAAAGAACCTATGCTATCATATAGAAAGCATATCACTATTGACAGAGAGATTGATTCGGACACCGACGTTGAAGTTTATTCCAGGTAAATCTTAACGATTAAAAACGTATAATGCATACTTTCATTGTCATAGTATTTGTATAAAAAAATTCTCACGGAGAAGATTCGCTTTACACGGTTATTATTGTACTACGTTAGTGTATAGCATCTTTTAAACATTACATTTAACTACAATTTCAGTGATGATGATAATGATGCATCAAACGTCCACCTTACACTGTTGAAGAAACCAGAACGTGAACAAATAACGTGGGCCACACATTACCTCGAACCTGAAAGGGAAGATGAGAAGACTTTAGTAAAGAAAGCCGACGACCTTACTGACAGGGTAAATTTATAATTTGTCTAGACAACCTGCATGCAATATTTAGCAACGGAAAAGTTGTAGGCGTTTTTGAAAAAATCACGAGGCAACTTTAATAAATCATCATCATCATTACCCTTATCCCACTTAAGTAGGGTCGGCACAACATGGTTTCTTTTTCCACTCTCTCCTGTCAAATGTCATTTCAGTATTCACACTTTTTACGCACATATCATTTTTCACGCAGCCCAGCCATACCTTTTTCGGTCTTCCTCTACTCGTATATCCGTCCACAAACATACTCTACACTTTTCTAGTTACATGGTTTTCATCTCTCCCCATGACATGCCCATACCATGCTAACCTATTACTTCTCAACTTATCTGTCACTGGTGCTATTTTCAAACTTCCTCTGATATACTCATTCTTAATTTTATCCATTCTAGTCATACCACATACCTTAACATTCGTATCTCTGCCACATCTAATTGTCTCTAATCCATCTCTTTCGTTGCCCAGCACTCAGATGCATACAGCATGACTTGTCTTGTCATAGCTATATAAACCTTCCCCTTCAGTTTCAAAGGTATTCGTGGGTCACAAGCTACCCCAGACACATTTCGCCAACTTTAATAAATAAAGAAAATTACACAAATAAAATATAAAATAAAAAGTCGGCATATAAAAGTAGGTAAGGAACTATGTATTATTATTATGTAAGGTAAGTTATATGATTATCTTTTCTTTTCTTTACAAATTTTGACGTTTGACCACTATCACGCCTGATATCAAATGAGGATGTAGTTCAAGATAATAATTAAGCCTAAACCTAAAGGCACTGAATTTCAATTGCCGCTGCCAGAACAGACATGATTAACCTCTGTGACCTTATAATAACAGGCTCATGCAACGCGTCAAGTGGAAAGAGTAATGGAAGTGACTCGTAGCAAGTTGCGGTCACCCCTCTCATTTAATATATTGTTAATTCCGAATTTATTTAGGCGAAAAAAAAACAATATTGAAAAACAAGCTGCCGAAACACCCAGAAATTTTCAATTTGAGGATGGTAGCGAGCAAGGTGAGATTAGAAAAAGGCCTACCTCTACGCTGTGGTTTAGATTATGGTTTCGTCGTGATATTTTCTTTCACCAAAGTCTTCTAATATAATTGCAATAAAATAGACAATACGTACAACAAAGTGAAAAGAAAAAAAACATATAAAAAAGAGAATTAAAAAAAGAGTTATACATACACACATAACCTATATTATAAATATACAATGCAGGCATACATACGCTCCACACGTTCCTAGACATGTTGAGTTACGCCTTTTATAAAGCCAACAAACAATACCCTTAATCAAGAAACAGTACAATTACACTCGCCACTTCATTTTTGACCAACAAAAAGTTGTTGACTGTTATGTAAAAAAATTAAAAACCGTTTGCCTTTTGTGAAAATCATTCACAAAGAAAAAGAAAATATTCGACGTTAGCTTTTCATCTGGTAGTAAATAAATTACAATACCAAGAAAAGTCACGATAATTCTATATTGAGTCTAAGAATTTGGAGAAGAAAAATATCAAAAGACGTCATCAAGCGCTCGCCGGGTTAGTTTGCATCGGTGTGTTTCGGAAACTGCCTTTGAAGGTCAACAACTTTTATCATTTTTACGTGTATCATCTTTAGTCGGACTGTGTCGTAAGTCGTAACCTATATGTTAAAACACGTTTATGTCCAAATTATCAATTTTTCTATAAATTTTACAATATCGTAGTAGTAATGCAACTAGTTTTATAAATGAGATTTCGTCACAAAGTCATATAAAATTCATAGGTCATTGACATCGACTAGAGCACGCCAAAAAGAAATCTAGTTTTGTGCCAATTAGACAAGCTTTTACTGCTAGTAAAGGGGTTAGTATTCTTAACTACTTTATTGTGACATCGTTTCTCTAAATAATTAATGTGCTTTAATTTATTTGAACTAGCAGTATTTTGTACAGTTTTCTCATGATTACCTGTTCAGATAATACCACTCATTTTAAAATTGTACACAGATTGCAAATGAATTCTGCCAATATATGAAGCAACTTGGCGGAGATCAACAATCACAGTTGTTTACAACAAAAGCCATTAAAGAACTTTTTCAGGTAAGTAATTTTATTCTTTGAGACCTTATTTTTCCATTATTGGGCAAGCAAAGTCATGTTTTGGGATTGTTTCAACACAAAAAGATTCCATTATTGAAGCAATTACGTTGGCGAAACTATCTAGATCCTCTGATTCGTACCTAGATAGCTGTTCATGCGTAATTCAAATAAGTCCTCACAGTTCCTTAATTTCATACAGTATTTAACGTTTTGTAGCCTCGCCCGAGCCTAACCTAAGGGTATGGTCGGGGGACCTATTTCCTCATTGCACAGGTGAGGCTGACGAGGGGAGACGACTGGTTGTATACCCAGTAGTCTCTCTATAGTAGAACGAAGCCTGGCGTTCACTCGCCAGGCTACCGCAGGGGCGGTTTCTCAGGAAGACAGCAGGTTCGATCCCTGGCCGCCCCTACAATGCGGCGGACGGTACAACGTGGGGTTTTAGTCCATGTGAGTCGGACATAACCCACTCCCCCGAGAGGATGGCGTTTCCCCAAACGGAATTAATAAATAAATAATAATAAAAAGTTAATAAAAAAAAGCCTCGAGGTTTCGAGTTGGTTGTTACCGGTGGAGTGAAATAAAATGCTGAAGGTGCGACATGGACTGCTCTTTCAATGCAGATGTAACACACGTTATAATACATACTGAGTTACAAATATTGGTTTAATAAATATAGTGTCTTACATTAGTCTCTACGCGTCCCGCGTGAAAGTTGACAGTTGTCGGGGTAGCGCCTGGGTTTACATTTTTATGCCCCTGGTTACAAGTCTTTTGGGTGCCTTATTGGCATTGTTGCCGGTCTTATATTTTAAGATTTATTAAGTTAAATATATTAAAATTAAGAAAGGGCGGAACCCCCCCCCCCCCTCCCCACGGAGAAGGATAAGTATCTAAAAATAAAGGTAATCCTCGGTTCTCCGGAAGTTTACACGACGTATGTGCAGCTGAAGGCTCCTGGGGTGGCTTTGAAAACGGTATGTCCACTGCGTCTTCGATTGAAGGGCGTTTCTAGTGGTTAGGTTCTGAAAAAGCGGATTTTACACGGTTTATTACAAGTCTTTTGGGTGCCATGTTGGCAATATCGCCGGTCTTGTATCCTGAGATTTATTAAATTAATGATATTAAAATTAAGAAAGGGCGGAACGCCACAACTTCAGTGACGTAAGTAATTTTAATATAATGCTTTTAGTTTGTCTAAAGTCCTCAATAAATTAACCTTTCTATTTGTCATGCTTAGGGCTATCAACAAAAGAGTTTAAGATGATTACGTACTTTAAATTAAGTGCAATTAAATTCATACAAAATTAAATGTATTTAAAAGAACGCTTTATTTCTTCTTGGCTTGTATATAACTTTGTACTATACGAATATTGATAAATTTGTTTTTCAAATTATTTGTTGTAACACTTACTCTGTAAAAGATAGTACATGATATCCATTTAGCCGTTAATTGCAGATGGGAATGTTCAACCTCATTAAAATTTACCACTCTTTATAGGATTGGCATCGTTCTAGCAAAGAGAATAATTTCTAAACCTATTTAATCCTGGAAATATACCTACTTACTAATTTACTATTATTGATGGTATTACTCTATATACAAGTTCATAAAAGTGAATCTGTACATTTTAAAATTTGATACGCATCGTAAGTAGAACAAAAAGTTAAAATATCATCATAGGTTCAAACCTAAAAAGATAAGGTAGATTATCATTTTCTTTCCTTTATCTAACGATGCTATCATACGATATGATAATATTATTTTATTACATATTGTAGATGCAAGAACAGTTGTCGTAATTGTACATATGCATATAAATAAATAACAAAGTTATACAAATGAAGAGATAAAATGGCATTGAAACTCAAATACCTGTTGTATGCACTTCTTTATTTATTAAATGATGCTATACAAAGTTGTATAAATTAGTTATTAGTCATTCATAAAGTGTCGTTCGAGTTTCCATCATATTTAAATGTACTGTGTACATTGTGCAATCAGTACCAGGTGAGCAATGTAGTGATCGGGCGTGTTATTTTTTAAATCTTGCTACGTTATTTTTGCCAGTGTCACGCAATATTACACAGGTAATTAATTTATTTTCCTGTTATACTGATATAATTTCTGTCGAAGGTTACAATGTGTTTTGTGTTTGCAATACGATTTAAACCTTGTATTTATAACCTTTTTCTTTGTACAAATTGATCCTCAGTGTTATTGCTTAAAATTAATTGTGTGAACGATCATGTCAGTGTTTCAATGAATAAATTCGGTGTTCAAACAATTCTTGGAAGTGGTGTTATAAAAATAATGACAGTGTTTACAATATCCTAAATCTATTAAAACGACACTTAGAAATATAATATAGTATGAAGTACTAAATTAGCGTATTTTTTTATATATATTTTTTATATAATTTTATATATAATAGCATTGCTTAATTCAGGAAACGTTAGAAATTGAAGCTTAAAATTAATATGTAGTTGTACAAACAAACAATGTAATGTCTTCAAGTTTACTATGAAATTATAAAAATTATTTATTTTAGTTAATTTAAAAAGCTTAGCAATCCTTACTTAATATTATAAATGCGAAAGTAACTCTGTCCGTCTGTTTGTTGCACTTACCCGCCAAAATTACTCAACCGATTTAAATGAAATTTGGTACGTAGATAGTCAAGAGCCTGAGAAAGGACCATAGGCTTTTACTTTTTAATACGAAAAAGGGTTGAAAGCGAGGATGAAAAGTTGTACAGAAGTATCGTCATTTTTAGAGCTTTTAGCTTAGAACTTATTTTTTTGCCTGTTGATTCGATATAAAGAAATATGACATTCAAAGTTTGTAAAAGTTTTATCCTCAAGGGTGTAAAATAACAAAAGGTAATAGGGGTGAAAGTTTATATGGAAATATGAAGGTTCCGCTCTGATTTGAAAATCAGTGTTAGATAGCTCATTTATCGAGGAAGGCTATAAGCTATATATCATTACGCTAAGACCAATAGGAGCGGAGCACCAAAGAAGAATGTTTAAAAATTGGGACTTTTTTCCTTTTCAGAGGTCCGCTGCGTGTTAGTTAGACGAAATTCATTATTCCTAGCTAGTATATTATAATAGAAGCTATATTAACAACTATTATTTATGCTGCTTCTGTAGAATGTATAGCATTTGGTGGCAAAAACAAATATATTAATTTTTTTCAAATGATATACACATAATATTAGAAATCTCTCAATTAATTTCCTGTTAACTATTTACCTAATACATTTTATTTGCAGATAGAATTTGACACCCACGTAGCTCGAAGCCTAAGGATAATAACAAAGGAGTTACCAACTATTGATGAGAAAATTGCCAAGGTCACTAATAATCCAGAGGTCCGTTTGAATTTAATGTTAATTTTCACAAATTATATTTATATATAACAAATTAATACGATATAATTAATTATCTAGAAGTCACATTATGCAGCACTCGAACGTGAGTTATCAAAGGATATTAAAGCGGAAAATCGTCCGAAACGGCTAACTTCTTTTGGCCAAAGTCTTCCGTTACGTGAACAATATTTACCACCGAACAACGATACCAAAAAATTGTGGAGGTCTACTCGTCACGTGCCCAATGACCTTGTAACGCAGAAGACTGTCTGGGAAGAGATCACTAATTTAAGGTAGCATTTCTAGTATTATGTTTATTTATTAATTACATTACATAATAATGTGGTAAGTATTTAATACAGTCCTCGCCAAACCTATTGACCGCGCCAAATATAAATGCGTAGAACAAAAATGCAAGACAAGTCGAGAATAATTAAAATTAATCAATTTTAGATCTCTTCAATAATATTGTGACTTTGTTCTGTATCAAACTCTTGACTATACTAATTGCGAGCCTGAAGTGACGACTATATTCGGAGTGGCTAAATTGATTGAAAAAGTATGTAAATAAGCAATGATGACTCAGTGCTTAGTGTGTTTGGATATTGCGTTGCTATCAACGTTTGTTTGAATCCATGCAAATGAGCCGGAACATTCGGCGAAAACAAATATCGTGATGAAGTCATAACATGATGATAGAACTTTTTCTGAATTGATTAGCTACGAGTTTCAAATTAAAAATCTATCACCAAGTACCTATAGCTGTGGTCTCTACGTGGTAGAGCCTGAATGGGTCGGCTCGTCTGAGGTAGTACCATCCACAGAAACACTGACGTGAAGTAACAGTGCTTGCGTTGTTGCGTTTCGTTCGATCAGTGAGAGCGCCATAGGCCCTACTCCCCTCTCCTCCTCTCCCAAACACAGGCTGCGGTAACGCCCTGGTGTCGCTAGTGTCCACTGACGGTGGCGATCACTTAACATCAGGGGACCCACCTGTTCGTTTGCCTCCTATGATATATTTAAAAAAATGATGTATTTCATCGATCGCGTTTGAGAACCACTACCTCTGTATGTTTAGCGTATTTGCTATCTTAGACCACGTTGTCATTTAACTTTAGGTGAGATTATGGTCAAACGCTAAAACCTTTTCGGTGTTATTACAAAAAAGTTAAATACGTATTGAATCCTGATTTTAAAAAGGTCTCATATTAAATACACCGCGGTCGCTGAATGTTCGCCATCTTGCTCTTTTGTCTCGCTTTGGTTACGTTAGGTTAGACTTGTGAAAAAGGATAACACGAACTTGCCTCGGGCGAGCGCGGTGCATTTATTAGGAAACTTTTTAAAACCCAGTATTTAACACGTATTTAACTTTGTTGTAATAACACGGTTAATGTATATGAAAAAATCATCGTACAACTACCCTTTGCGATGCAAGAATTGTTAATAAGTGGATTTATAAGATGCAACCAAAACCGATGTGAATATATGAAAAGTTTGTTGCTAATCAAGTAAGCTTAGGGAATTTTCAGCGCTATTTGTATCCTACATATAGCTTTAAAATATACTGTCTATATATTGCCTTATAGGCTTAAATCCCGTGCTATGAAATACGACGACACTTAATGCTAGAAAACAGGGATATGACTTGGATCGACTTTTGTTTCAATTTATTAGAAGCCTCAGACAAATTAGCCTCAAAGGAATAATATAATTTAACCAAACTACAAAGTAACTAGTAAATTCTACTTTGACATAAATGAAAGAATATATAGTAGCGCTAGATAAGATAATAATGATTCTAGGAAGGTAAAAATAAGTAATATAAGAACACTTCGTGGCACAAACCTCAGTATAACTATTTTAGTGGGCATAAGTTAAACGGTACCGGAATATCAACGTTTTTATAATATAAATTCGTACGTTTAACATTATTTTTACAGAAGTGTCAAAGAGTACTGCCGCTGGATGATCGAGCACCCGGAGTACAGACGGCCTCCATACTTGAACAGCCTCGGTATGTTCGACCCAGCAGTTCTGAAAACGAGACTAACTTTAGAAACCGAACGAAATATTGTTCTGAATGACCTTTCTATAATATTCTAACATATGGACTTATGGAATTAGTCAAAATGTACAACCTCAAAAATAGTGTCTGATAACATGTTTTATCTTCGTTTATTTCTGTCATAGAGTATGAAAATGATTGTTATTAATTGAACTAAATTAAGAAGTTATCCCCAAAACATAGTTTAAATTATATAAATTCACGTAAATGAATATATTATACAGAAATTAATTTCTATGTAATATTTTATATATATTAATGCTTTTCAAGGTCGTCTTAAATATACCAAGAAAACGTTACACAAATTTGGATTTATCATTTGAGCAAATTGTTTCTAATCGCTTTCTGTAATAAATTTTTATTATACCCGTAACTACATAATAAATGTAAATATTTTATTGCTTCTTATCTTTTTTAATCTAAAATTATACACGTATTAAATAAGTTGCTCACAGAAGAAAATATTACATTTCTTTCATAAACTAATTATTTTATGTATAACAATATTGAATCATCTTGATTATTAAAGCTAATTGTAACATTTATTACACGTATACAACAATAAACTGCATTAACACTGCATTGCATTTACGCCAACCAACTGACTTCTCGTTCTTAACCGTAGTAGATAAAAGATAAGATTTCGTATGTGTTATTTGTACGCACAATATGATAACGTGTATCTAGGCTTATATAAAACAGGAAGACTGTTTAAATATCTTAATACTTAAGAAAGTACTAACGTTCCTCTACAACAGACATTACACAATTTAGACTAAATATGGAACCACGACCCGGTGAAAGTAATGAAATGGAGTTCGACGCAGTATTAAATCGTGAAATTGGACAATTTGGAAAATATCAGATCTTAAACTTGGCCTTGCTTGCTCTCCCGGCATTGTTTAGCGCTCTTATGGCCGGTGATTACGTGTTTACAGCAGGCAGCTTGCCGTATCGATGCGCGGTGCCTGAATGTGATGGACTTCGGCCAGAGTACGCGCCAGAGTGGATTCTGAACGCTATACCAACTACTACGTCAGGCTTCGATAACTGTAATCGCTATGCCAACGCTACTACTACTGATAATGAGACGTTTTACAACATTGAAGATGTTTGCCCTGTTGTTTTATTTGATAGAAACATCACAGTGCCGTGTGACAGCTACGTGTACGAAAGGACCAATACAGTCGTTTATGACTTCCATTTAGAATGTCAAGAATGGTTGAGAACTTTACCTGGTACATTGAATAGTCTTGGAGGAATGGTGGCACTCGTGTTAGCTGGATTCGTATCCGATCGCTTTGGAAGAAGGATGTCTATTGTTTTGTTTTCGTTCAACATCGCGCTGGTGGGAGTGGTGCGATCGTTTTCAGTCAATTATCCAATGTATGTCGCTTTACAATTTTTACAGACAGCTATTGGAGGTGGAGCATTTAGTGCTGCGTATATACTGGCCGCTGAAATAGTTGGTGGGAAGTATCGGGTACGCACAAGCGCTACGATTTCAAGCATGTTTGCAACAGGCCAAGTCATTCTTGGATTGCTTGCATGGGCTATTCCCGACTGGCGCCAACTTAGTTTGGTTCTGTACGTACCAGTCTTTATAATAGTTTCTTACTATTGGATACTATCAGAGAGTCATCGTTGGTTACTGAGCAAAAATAAACAGGAAAAAGCAAAAGCTGTTTTAATCCGAGCAGCTCGGCTTAACGGTAAACCTGAAATCTCAGAGAAGTCTATGAATTTTTTACTCACAGTGATACCGCTACAGATAGAAGCGAATAAACATTTGAACAAGGAAAATCTTTTCCTTCGTGTTTTGAAATCGCCTGTTTTATTGCGTAGATGTTGCACTACACCAATCTTGTGGATTACTACAGTATTTATTTATTATGGCTTATCAATAAATTCTGTTAATTTAACAGGAAATATGTACTTAAACTATATAGCAACAGCTGCTATCGAGATTCCTGGATTTTGGACTGCGGTACTTGTGTTAGACAGAATTGGCAGGAAGGTAACATTATTTTTAGGATTCTTGATATGCGCTTTATGCAACACGGCTTTTGCTTTTACACCGGATGATATGTATGGATTATCCTTAGGGTTATACCTAACTGGAAAATATTGTATTGGTTTAGTTATGACGTCTTTATATCTTTATACGGCTGAATTATACCCCACTCGATACCGTCATTCGTTTTTAGGTTTCTCCTCTATGGTTGGTCGAATAGGATCAGTTGTGTCACCGCTAACGCCTCCACTGATGGCATATTGGAGCGGCATACCATCTATGATGTTCGCAATAATGGCTTACATATCTGCTGTTTTGGTCCTTACACAACCGGAAACAAAAGGTCTCAAAGTACCTGATACTATTGAAGATGCAGAACAAATTGGTAGAAAAAAAATGTAGTATCTTGAGCAAAAATATTGTTATAAACAATAAAACTGGTGCTAAAGCGCCTTCTAGTAAAATTTCCCAATAATCCAATTTTGTAATGAACTCGACATGTAAACAGCTTCTTCAGTAAAACTAGCCCATCTGTTTTTAGACTCGTCTACTAGATGTCGTTGAAATCATTTCACTTTTTTAAATGATATTGGACATAGTACGTTGGATATTGTGTTGTACTTAAGGCTCTGTAAAATTATTTAGTCACGCAATAAGTATTTAATTTTATAATCCTTTTATTTTTATATTTTATGTTTGTTAAAAATAAGTAAGTATGATATAAATTAGTTATAAAACATTTTGTATTTAGTCTTATATATAATATTAAATCATTTCAAACAAGAGTAAATATTTTTCAATAGAATGTGGTATTGAAGTTATTGAACAGACACAAAAATTATGCTGAATTTGATATCAATAATAAAGGCCTGCCACCTGTTGTATATTTTGTGAACTGTTTTATCATTTGATATATCAGTTTTGTTCTGCATAATGTAGTACGTAGTATTATGGCATATAACAGATGGCGTCCTTTTCATAACAAATTTAGCCACAGAAATGGTATGGGCCTGCCACCTCTTGTATATTGTGTGAACTGTTTAATTATTTGTCATATTAGTTTTGTTCTGCATAATGTAGTACGTAGTATGTACGGTATATAGCAGATGGCGTTTCTTTCGTAAGAAATATAAGATGATAGGTAAAAATTGATTACATACGCAGAAATTTTAATAAAGTATTAGAGACAGATACGCTTGAAGTGTTGTTTACTTCTTTATATGGAGAAAGTAGCAAACAACTATGCAGTCCACCTGAAAATTTATTCTTTTTAACCTATAAATTTATTTAAAACGAATTTAAAATAAGAAAAATTTACTTACAAGAGGTGTAAGTAATGCTTGCTGGCTAATAATATTAAGCAATATTTTAAATAAGAATACTATTTTACATACAAATGTACTCTGTGATTTTACAGCAGTAATAGGTGTGATGGTATCGCTAGTACAGTCGAATCGCGCTAGTTTTAATCTCCTTGCCTGATTAAAATCGGTGCGAAGTGGTTGCTTCACAATATTATTAAGAACTATGAGGGGTGTGTATCTCATATGATGGAAACAAGGCTAATTCTCAGGGCTAACAGTTTATTCAACACAACAAAAGTACAATCGTGGTGTTCACTAGATATTATATGTAAAACACGGTAAACTAAACAAAGGAAGCGCGTGCGTGTGCGTCGTAGGCGCATGTCAATAAGCAAGCGTCAAGCCGTCACGAGTGCTTGGGCAGACTGTCTTGGCGCGAGGACGCGGCGTCGCCTCGTACGATCGCACGCGCATGCGCAAAGACAGATTTTGTCTCAGAGGCGCAGGCGCTCGGGCAAACAGCCCCGAGTGACGCGGTAAGGTAATATCGCGGCGGGTTGGTTTACTATATACTCCCCCTCTAGTCCAGGGGAACGCCCTCGCTCCTGGACTAGGACTCTAGCCTTTGTTACTGGACGTCCTCTCTTCCTTTTTGGGATAACGGGACTAGGTGGTGAATTGTCATCTCTACCTCTGTAGACTGATATATCCTGTGTATGAAATTTACCAAGGATCTCACTAGGGTGATCTACATGCGACAATGTATAAGTCGTTGGACTTACCTTACTCGCGATTCGGTATGGACCATCGCGTTTTGGAGCAAACTTAGCAGTTATATTCTTTTGAGCATTACTGAGCACGTGAGACTTGAGAAGTACTAAGTCACCTACCTGAAAGTTTTCTGCAGGACGACGTGACTGATCAGCGTAATCTTTGGTTTTATCTTGCTGGGTTTCTACACGTTCTCGTATTTCTGAAAATGAATTTACAAACTTCCTTAGGTAAGGAGTTATTTGAGGGACGAAATTATCTTTTCCCATGATAGTACGAAAGTCATGTGTGACCTCGGTGAGAGATCTCATTTCTCTCGCAAAAGTGAGATATGCTGGAGACATACCCGTCGTTCGGCATTTAGCGCTATTTAATGCGAAACGGATTAGTGCTAACTTCTCTGGCCAGGAGTTATGGTGTTTTCCTACAAGATGTGCTAGCATTGCTTTCAGATCTCGGTTTTTTCTTTCTGCGGGATTAGCTTCTGGGTGATATAGTGGAACAAAATTTTGTTTTATTCCCAGAACAGACATGCATTGATGCATGACTGCAGAAATGAACTGAACTCCGTTATCCGATATAATACGACGAGGCAATCCGTATCTCATGAAGAATTCCTCTATAAGAACCTGAGCGCAGGCTTCTGCTGTTGCATCTCTGAGTGGGAAAAGCTCTACCCACCTCGTGGTTGTATCTTCAATGAGTAAAATCCAACGCTCCCCCTGATTTCCATCTGGTAGAGGGCCGAAAAGATCAATAGCTAACACTTCGTTGCGTTGATTCATCACCGGTGTTTGAAGTAAACCAGGTGGTTTACTGTTATTCGCTTTATAACGCTGACAATGGATACAGGCTTTGATGTAATCGGTTATTATTCTTCGCATTCCTGTAAAATAAAATAATTGCGCTACCTTGTGGTAGGTTCGGTCAATTCCTGGATGTCCTGCTAATTCAGAATCATGTAGTTCTTTGAGAACTGGTATTATTTGTTCAGTAGGAATGACCAGTTGAGGAGACTCGCAGTCTGAATCAGGGTTGTATCGATACAAAACTCCTTGGTTCAAGAGGTATCCTCTTTCATTCCACCTCTGGGCAGCAACCTCATCGGTGCTTTCTAGTTCTTTAATTATTTTCGTCACTTCCGGGTCTGAGAGTTGTTCTCGGCGTAACTGGTTAGGAGACTTAGCAGGTAGGTCAATTATTATAGAGCATATACCGCAGTTGTCGCGTGTTTCAATTGAGCAAATAGGCCTGCTCAAGGTGTCTGCTATGACGTTAGCCTTACCTGGTGTATATTGAAACTTAATATCAAACGACTGGAGCTTTAAGGCCCATCGAACTAACCTTCCAGTTGGTGATTTTAATGATAAGAGCCAACGTAGTGGTTGATGATCACTCCCGATGACAACTGGCTGACCATCCAGATACGAGCGAAAACGCTCAACTCCCCAAACCACGGCGAGTGCCTCTCTTTCCGTAGTGGAGTAATTTCGTTCTGCGTCGTTTAAGAGACGACTAGCGTATTCTATAGGCCTCTCTTCTTTACCTTCCCCTTGTAACAAAACTGCACCTAGAGCGTAGTTGCTGGCGTCTGTGCGAAGGACGAAGGGATTGTTGAAGTCTGGCTGTACCAGTACTGGTGCTGATGTGAGTAATCTTTTTAATTCGGCAAAAGCATAGGACTGTTCCGAGCCCCAGATCCAAACATTGTTCTTCCGTGTTAAACGTGTTAATGGTTCAGCTACTTTTGAGAAATTCGGAATAAATTTCCGAAACCATGAACATGTTTGCAGAAAGGTTCGCAGATGTTTTAAATTTGCAGGCTCCTTCATGTCCATTACCGCGCTTACCTTTTGAGGGTCGGTGGAAATACCTTCTTGTGTAATCACATGTCCGAGGTATCTTACACTTTCTCTTGCGAAAGCACATTTCTTCCGATTTACTTGAAGATTAAATTCTTCGAGACGTTTCATCACCAGGTCGAGGTCTTTTAGGTGTTTTTGGTACCCTTCAGATATTATCAAAATGTCATCTAAATACCCTAAGATAGTTACCTCCTTTAATGATGAGCAGGAGCGGAATCGGTCGATCAGGCGCTGGAAAGTCGCCGGTGCGTTTTTCAATCCAAATGGCATTTTTTTGAAACGATACGTACCAAGAGGACATATGAAGGCGGTTTTGTCTTTATCAGACTCCCTTAATCTTACTTGCCAGTACGAGGAACGAAGATCTAGAGTACTCATGTAGCAGTTCCTCTTTGTGCTTTGAAGAAGTTCATCAATACGTGGCATTGGGTAAGTGTCAGACTTTGTTATGGCATTAAGACGTCTGTAGTCAACACAAAACCGTATGGTGCCATCAGACTTCGGCACTAACAATGCCGGCGAAGACCAAGCTGACTCGCATTCTTCGATAATGTCTTCTTCAAGCATTTTGTCGATTTCTTTCTTCATTAATTCCTTTCTTGTCGGATTAAGACGGTACGGTGGCACGGCAATCGGTGGGTGGTTACCCGTCTCAATGCAGTGCTCTGCGTAAGGAGTTGAACTTACCTTAGGTTCAAAAATATTCGCGTGATTAACAAGGACTTCAGTGAGCGCGCTACGCTCAGCTGGATTAAGATGAGAACCTTCATCATCACGGAGAACATATACAGAAGAGCAGCTGATACCTCTAGCGATAGGTTCATAAAGCAGCTGATATTGAATATTCTTATTATTACTAAAATACCAATTTTGTTTACTAAAGTCTAATACTACTCCTGCAGCAGTAATAAAATCAATGCCAAGGAGAGTTTCATTATCGTTAGAATTTGGTAAAATTATAAAAGGAACTGTAATGATTATACACTCTAAGCTTACCTCCAAACACGTAGTAAAAACTTCCATTTCTCGAACGTGACCATCGGCGAGTTTGATTTGACGCCTAGATGGAACGAGAGGATGATTCCTACGAAGAAGGAGAGTATATAGTGTATGACCTGCTATACAACATTTCGCGGCGGTATCTATTAATGCTGTACCGTTAACACCCAAAATCTCTATTTTGAAAATTGGACGTAATGTATTATTCGTAAAGGGCCCCTCGCGACTGTTTGCAGGCATAAATACATGGTCATTACAATTTAAAACATTTATACACTCATCATTTAAAACAGTATGCATATATAAAATATCCTTAAAATTATTATTATTATTATTTATAACGTTCAAATTTTTATTTGAAAACGTACTATAATTATTATGCGTATCCGAAAATTCGACACTATAAAAACTTTCTTTACATTTATAATTATTATCACGCACTTCCGCGGGCGAATTGTTAGTTAAATTGGGCTCACCTTTATTGTCCATCAACTTACGACACTGATCCTTGTAATGTCCGTAACGTTTGCAGTACGAACACAGCGGGCGTCGTTTCTTTATTATAGACGCGGGCGGTGACGTCACGCGCTGTGAGCTCGGCACGGTTGCGTCACGGGTTGCGGGAGGCGGTGCTATCGGACGGTTAGCAACGCAAGTTGGCGGCGCTGTCGAAAACGGCGGCATGGCGCGGGCGGGTACCCCTCCGACCGGCGTCGTGCCAGGCGGTACCGGGCACTGGTATGCGTTTGCGCCGAAATTGAGTCGCGTATATCTCCTCTCCCCCTCGCTGAAAGATTCTTCAACACTTCTAGATAAATTTAATAATTCGTGAAACGACGAAAATTCCTCTCTACGTATTCTTTTTTTTATTCTCGTATGTAAAAGACCGTAGGTAATGTCTAATTTGGCATTTTCTGATAGGTCGTTTTTGGGTAATTTGGCGAATAGTGCACGTATTTTTGATACGAATAAGTCGGTATTTTCATTAAGCTGTGGATGATCAAAAATATCAAGATATATTTTGTGTGGAGGTCGTCGGTCGTCGAATGCGCTTAACAGGTTGTCTTTGGCTTCTGCCCATCCAGTTACTTGATCTTTTATTCCTTGCCACCAGATGGCAGCATCACCGAGCAGCAGCATTGATAAACCCCTTACTACGTTATAGTCTGACACTCCAACGCAATCAATGTAGCTTTCTACGCTATCAATGAATGTAGACACTGATTCCGATACTGTACCACTGAATGTAGCTCGGCAGCGGGCTAGAGTAGCCTGTGAGTTCCCGATTGTATTGGATTCTCCCATTATATGCTGAAATATTTCTTTTATAGCTTCCGTTTGCGTTCTTTGCAACGAAGAAATAAGTGATGTTACACTTTCCTGTGAGAATGTAGTTTCTGCAGGTATTGGGGTTGAAGTTGAGGCGCCGCCAGAGATTTGCTCGCAGCGGGGGCGCTGTGGAGTCTCTTCTTCGGCGGGAATTTGCACGTCCGGGACGGGGGGTTTGGGTATGCATGTTGCATCATCCTCGTCACGGCGGTTACCACTTCTTGTCTGCATCTCGAAACCCAATAGTGTTATACACTTGCACAATAAATACAAAATGTTATTTTGTATACTGACACGGCACTATAATGTTGTATAATAGTTATACGACGCTTTAAATTTTCACTAACACACGTTGTGGCGCCATATATGAGGGGTGTGTATCTCATATGATGGAAACAAGGCTAATTCTCAGGGCTAACAGTTTATTCAACACAACAAAAGTACAATCGTGGTGTTCACTAGATATTATATGTAAAACACGGTAAACTAAACAAAGGAAGCGCGTGCGTGTGCGTCGTAGGCGCATGTCAATAAGCAAGCGTCAAGCCGTCACGAGTGCTTGGGCAGACTGTCTTGGCGCGAGGACGCGGCGTCGCCTCGTACGATCGCACGCGCATGCGCAAAGACAGATTTTGTCTCAGAGGCGCAGGCGCTCGGGCAAACAGCCCCGAGTGACGCGGTAAGGTAATATCGCGGCGGGTTGGTTTACTATAGAACCATATAGAAGTACGATTTGCTATAAATTTCATTTATTACATACTTTGTGTTGTTACATAAATAGATACACTACGGTAGTCCGATGAAGCTGTGAAGGCCTTGGTAGGACAATAGCGTAGTTAATTCGAGAAAAAAAGATACACTATTTATAACAAACCATTAAAAGAACGATATTGTTAAGTGAAGCCGGTCAATAAGATATAGCATCTATGAAAAATGGATCTTCAATCTTTTATGTGAGCGACACAACACAGCAGCTCGAGCGCAGCTGCTTTGTGGCAGTAATACCAACGAATCGTGCAATGGTCTTACTATTTTTTTTTTTTCTCGAACTGACTATGCTATTGACCTGGCAAGGTTTTAACAGCTTCACCGGACTACAAAGTCTTACTATTTATTATACTACTATTATATTACTAATTATTATATTGCGATTTTTTTTTATTACAGTCTTTTCAAATCAAATTAAATCAAAAATACTTTATTCAGTTTAGGCCCTAATAAGGCACTTATGAACGTCAAAGACTACCACCAGTTCGGAGAACAACCAGGTCATCGAGAAGAACGGCCAAGGAACTCGATCGGGTACATTTTTTATCACACTTTTATTAGCTTCACCTGTATGTATGTATGTTTGTAACCGACCCCTTTGAGCTCGATTTTGTCCTACTTTGAACGATCAGATTTAATTCAAACATTGCACACCTGTCAAAGGTCGATGACAATGCAATAATCCGAAAAAAAAAGGTTTAAAAAATTTAACTAAAAAATCAAAAATAAATAATAGTTTAAAAAAACTAAAAAAAACACGCTTTCATAAAAAATCCAACTAAAAAACAGAAAATAAAATTTAATAAATTTGGATTAAGAATAGTGTAAATTAGAAATAAATGTACATTTTTGTAAAAAGTGACAAAAAAAAGTTAAAAAAACTGATATCTGTAGGTACCTGTAAATACTGATATTAGACGTGGCGCTTATATTTACAGTCCGGCAAATCGGTAACATGCTTTGGGACTTTATTGTAGAACCAAACACTACCTAAAACCAAACATTACCTAAAAAACTGTTACTGGTTTTGCTAAGTCTGAAACATGGGACCACCAGTTTGTTACAGTGTCTAGTATTTAGATTATGCCAGTCTTTTACTAAATTAGGTTTTAAAGTTTTTACGGACATACATTAAATTATCAAGAATGTATTGTGAGGGCAGAAGTAAGATACTGAATTCCTGGAATTTCGTTTTTAATGATTCGCAAGGTCCCATATAATATATTGCTCCAACTTTTATAGATGGAATATCATGCGGACGCTGTGGATATTTTTAGTAACTACTTATACTACAATAATAATCTTTAAAAAAAATAATCCAACGACTCTCTGGTTTTTATAATATTTTTCATAAACATAGCGATAAAGACTTTGCTTATGAGTACCTACAAGGTGATAACGTTTTTATATGGCTATATAAATAAGAAATGCTAACATTCAATTACTGTCCGCATCAAATAATTAGCAATAAACATGGAAGCAAGACCTAGTGAAAGTGATGAAATGGAACTTGATGCAGTATTAAATCGTGAAATAGGACAATTTGGAAAATTTCAGACCTTAAACTTGGCCTTGCTTGGACTGCCAGTTGTCTTTAGCGCTCTTATGGCTGGGGATTATGTGTTTACGGCAGGCAGTTTGCCATACAGATGTGCCGTACCAGAATGTGATGAAACTCAGCCAGAATATGCACCAGAATGGATTTACAATGCTATACCAACGACTACGTCAGGCTTCGACAACTGTAATCGCTATGCCAACGCTACTGATAATGAGATGGTTGACAACACCGAAGAAGTTTGTCCCGTTCTTTTATTTAACAGGAACACCATAGTACCATGCGAAAGTTACGTTTATAATAGAACCAACACTGTTGTTTACGACTTCAATTTAGAGTGTCAGGAATGGTTAAGAACTTTACCTGGTACATTGAACAGTCTCGGAGGAGTGGTGGCGCTTATATTTGCTGGATTCGTTTCCGACCACTTTGGAAGAAGAACTTCTATAGTTTTGTTTTCATTTAACATGGCGTTGATAGGATTAACACGATCGTTTTCAATCAATTATCCAATGTATGTTGCCTTACAGTTCTTACAGATGGCTTTAGGAGGGGGAGCATTTAGTGCTGCTTATATATTGGCAGCTGAAATAGTCGGTGGAAAATATCGAGTTCCAACTAGCGCCACGATATCAAGTATGTTTGCGACTGGACAAATAATTCTTGGATTGCTCGCATGGGCGGTCTCCGACTGGCGTAAACTTACATTGGTTCTATACATACCGGTTTTTGTAACGATTTCTTATTACTGGATATTATCCGAGAGTCATCGCTGGTTGTTGAGTAAAAATAAAAAGGAAAAAGCTAAAAGTGTTCTTAGACGAGCAGCTCGCCTTAATGGTAAGCCTGAAATATCAGAGAAATCTATGAATTTTTTACTAACCGTAATACCGTTGCAGATAGAAGCAAATAAACAATTTTATGAGGAAAATCTTTTCTATCGCGTTCTAAAATCACCCGTTTTATTGCGTAGATGTTGCACTACACCTGTTATGTGGATCACGACAGTATTTATTTATTACGGGTTATCGATAAATTCCGTGAATTTGTCAGGGAATATGTACCTTAACTATATAGCAACAGCCGCTATCGAAATTCCTGGGTTTTGGACCGCGGTGTTTATTTTGGATAGAATCGGTAGGAAAGTGACACTGTTTATTGGATTTTTGTTATGCGCTATATGTAACACAGCATTTGCTTTCACACCGGACAGTATGTATGGATTATCTTTAGGATTATTTTTAACTGGAAAGTACTGTATTGGGTTAGTTATGACGTCTCTATATCTCTATACTGCAGAGTTGTATCCTACGCGTCACCGTCACTCGTTTTTAGGTTTCTCGTCTATGTTTGGTCGAATAGGATCGGTTATATCACCGTTAACTCCTCCACTCATGGCATATTGGCGTGGCATACCGTCTATTATGTTTGCAACAATGGCTTTTATATCTGCCTTATTGGTACTTACACAACCGGAAACAAGAGGTCTCAAAGTACCTGATACAATTGAAGAGGCAGAACAACTGGGTACAAAACAAACCTTAATATAATAAAATACATATAAGAAGTAAGACACATATATTAGATGATGTAGGCGTCGGTAAAGGATATAAAAGATTACAATTTATGACAGGGATAAAGAACCGATATGAAAAAACATGATAATATCACTCAGTACCTTTATCAAGGCATAACTGACACCCGCAACCAATAAAAAAAAAACTTCTAACAATAAAGATAATTTGGCATACAACAAATATAATAATATCATTATTAAATAAGTTAGATGTTAGTAACGGAGTAAATATTTTGTTTATACAATAAAGGCAAGGAAGGTGTGGACTACGAGTGTAGAAAGCATTAAAAACAACCATATATGTTCTTGATAACAAATAAAATAGACACTTATGCTATTACATTTCGTTAATTAATAGTGAGTTATATGCGTAAATATTGAATGAATTATTACACAATACAATATGTTTTTTTAAATGTACTAGTTGTTTTTGCAGAAATTTTTTATTGTAATTATTTTGTTTGGCTAGAAAATGCGGACTCCGTTTGGTGTAGTAACGTACCTGATTAACTAAAACGGATTTGTGAAGCATTTTCAAAAAGAATAGGAAGATCTAAATAAAGAGATGTTGGAGAATAATCGAAATAGCAGCGTATATAAACTGTTTTGATGAAAAATCGCTCGTTTATTTAAAAACAAGTTTCCAAAATTTTAAGCTCAATTTGTAGGACCTTATACTGTCTTTATATTATTGGTTTGAGTTACAAAATCCAAGGGCTAAGAGGATAACCAAACATGGACAAATGTTATGTATTTGGTTTTGTAGAGGCTAAATGAGTTTTGCAAGCGACATAACATTGAACCTTTTCAAATAAGTTTATTTACGATTTTGATACGATTTACGATTGCGTCCAAAACTTGATTTTATTAACAAATAAGTTAGTGTAATGCTAATAAAAGCAATAATAAAATGTTTATTATACTTTATAAACTGATGATATTTATTGAAACATGTCGCATCGTAATTTTCTGAAAACACAGTTGTTAGCCCAATTTCATTTCGTTCATTTATTTTCTAATTAATTGACGGTTTGGTACTTAGTATTGAACTATCTATATATTTGGAGTTTAAAGAGTGTTTAAGCGATAATTAAAGAAATAGTAGCCTGGTAATAGTAATAATTTTTCAACAGAAATAAAATAGAACTGAACTACGTAACCAACATCGTTCGCCTAGTCGTAGATGGCGCTAGAATTATCATTATAGCAGTTGTTTATGTTCTGAGATATTACGATTAAGAAAATACAATAGAAAGTAATATCACTACATACATGAAATCATATTTCTTCGTTATATCTCGAATTACAATTTTTACACAAATATTCCTTTAATTTTATTGTCTTGAGACTCCATTATTAATAACTTATTGAATTTTACTGATGCAGACACATATTATAATACACCATTATTCAGTGGATCTTTAATTTGTTGGATATTAACAATCAATGATTTTTGAATAATAGAGTAGAATAATAAATCTTAGTGCATTTACGAATTCGCAGGAAGCGTCTTTACGATATAAACTTAAAACTTCACATTTTGTTATTAAACTATTATCACATTGAAATTTGGTTTTGGTAATGCATGGTACAAAATGTATGAGCATTTTTTTATTTAATTGCTCAAAAAAGAATGAGAACCGTTGGTTCAAATAAAGCTGAAGAAAAGATTCTGAACTCCCTAAAATCCGACATTTTCCGATTGGACAAACTGGCAGCGTTTTGAAAGTTAAAGAAATTCACAAAACATGAGACACAGTTAACTACTGAATGCTAAATTGAAATACACCCCATATCTATGACTAGCTTCTGCTCTCGACTACGCCCGCTTGGAATAGTTACTTTTGGGCTAACGATAACACGCAGCGGAAGCTCTCAAAAGGAAAAAATACCAAGATTTTGAAACGTAATTAATCCGTGTTCCGCTCCTATTAGACTTAGCGTGATAATATATAGCCTACCTCGATAAATGACTTATCTAACACTGAAAGGATTTTTCATATCGGACCGGTAGTTTCTGAGATTAGCGTGTTCAACCAAATAAACAAACCCTCCAGTTTTATAATATTAGTAGGATTATTTCTATATATGACTAGTTTTTATACATTATGTTTCACGCGAACGGAGTAGAGAGCACAACTAGCTGTTTTTAGATAAATAACTTACTACTTTTAAAGTCTTATCTCATAAATTTCAACAAATATACACCTTATTCATATTTCTTTGTATTGTATGTATAAGCAAATTGTTGATAATAATTTATTATGATATTTTTTTATTACTCTGGTAAGTACATGATAAATTCAATTACTTTGTTACGACATATCTATTACATATAATATAATAATACACGTGAACAATTATGTAATGTTCTTATGAAAAGAGATACTATTATTTTGTACAATAAAGTTTATGGCAACAAGACAACATCTAAATTGCGATTATTTTTATATATATTTCTAAGAATTACGACCTTTGAGAAAGGAGTAGGCTCATCTCTTGAAGGTTTATGGGTTATATTGGTCGGGAACGCTGCCGCTCTGAGATGATTCTAAAGAATCGATGTACCTGGAAGAAACGTACGCGAAAACTGCACAGTGGACGATTTCCAACTATCAAGATGACACGGATGGAACTTCAATTTGTGGCAAGTCGTTCGCTAATGGAACTAAACAGTAAATATCAATTCAAATAGCTATTCAGAACATTGTCCGTGGTAGATGATTCCTCTCTTTCTCTTTTTTCTTTCTCTCACAAATTAAACTAAATACAATCGACAGGTAGATTAGTTAACTTAGTTAGGTAATACACGGAATTGCATGCAAGGCAACCCTAACCCAGATTCGACCTTTTTGGTAACCTTAATGTAGTTGCCATTTCTATTGAGTATATTTGGCGCTCGTCACTTAGCTCTGTGGAGCTTTTAATGCCTTTAGGCCAATAGCGTTGGTCAGATGTAAAAAAAGGCTGTCGGCAACATGGCTGAGAGGTACAGTGCAGATTTGTTACATAGGAGAACTTGACTTTTAGATCATTCACGTTCCTACAGATATAATACTTCATAATCAGCCAATTTATTGATGATAATAATTGAAACATCCTCGGTGATATCATATTTTTTCATTGCTATAGTTATCAGCTATCGGAAAACAGTTCGTGTCTTTGTACTGGGCGTACTCGTATTTGAAGAAAAAATGAGATAAGGATAACTAATGAGGAATCTTTTTGGATTATGCAACAACACGAAAGTAATTACATTAATCTAGATCTAAATTAGAAATAAAGTGTATGTAACGGTTTTTTTTCTTATATTATAGGAGGCAAACGAAAGGGCGGGTCATCTGATGTTAAGTGATCAACGCCGTCCATAAAACTAGCAACCCCAGGAGAGTTGCAAGTGCGTTGCCGGCCTGTGTTTGGGAGGAGAGGAGAGGGGAGTGAGGGAAAGGGGGAAAGGCAGGCGCTCTCACTGGTCGAACGAAACGCAACAACGCAGGCACTGTTACGTCAATGTTTCTGTGGGTCAGGGGGTACTACCCCGGGTGAGCCCAATCATTCATGCTGAAACCAGTAATGGCTTCAGCGTGGCTCTGCCAGCTACTATCTGGTATATTTCCACTAAGCGTTTATTAACTTCGATTAAACAGGGATAATATAATTGTAACAAAAAGTGGTCCACTTTTAATAAATATAAGGTATGTGGCGTGTTCCTATGAAACAAAAAATCATAATGTCGTTGTAAAAATATTCATAATTGCAAAATGTATATATTTATTTGTACATAAAAATCGCATTCATATAATAAAACTCTGCCAAGCAAACTTACATTTTTGTACTGTTAGCTTTAAGAGGCACACACAGTACACAAAAAAACAACCACTATTGATCTTTTGCAGCCAGCATACATAAAATTTTGTTTATAAGTTTACTCGGAGGTAATAAGGTAGATTAACTCGCGTATACGAGTTGTCACATCTAGAATGATGATATTCATGTGAAAAACTTGCAAAAATCGCTACAGCTATATAGATAACAGATTATCGAACAAACGTAAACATATTATTAAGTAGTTGTTGCCCGTAGCTCCGCTTACGTTTTTTAAATTGTATTAAAGAAATGTAAAATTGATGTACAATTACAATATACTTTTTCAAAAACATTTGTAAGTACGACACGCGCGCCACCTACTGTAACATGTAATGTGTACATTAGATATGTAAATACTAAGAGCGTGCCGAAAGGGATTTATCATCAGCAACATGCTTGGAATTTTAGTCCATAATACGTGATTATTGGCAATTCAACGTATTCCTGTTAGGAGGTGATAGGACTGAGTATTTGTGATAGTGTTAACCACCATATGCGTTTTTCAAAAGTAAACCATTTTTGAGTACTCAACCAACAAGCTGTTGTATGTTCCGCAAGAATTTGTACTGTTGGGCTGTTAGGGTAATTAATGCGTGTTTAATCTAGTATTTTATTAAAATGAGCTCTTCTATCTTCAAAATGACTTAAATTACTATTAATTATAATGTTAAATTTAAACAATAGGTTGATTTAAAAAAAAATAGAAATACGGTATAAATTAACCTCTGTAAATTTTGCATGAATATAAATCAATACACAAAACTTTAACTCTTTCCGCAGTTTTTTTAGCAGTTTTTTTAATATTTCACAATTAAAATAATGCTACGTCTACATAACTCTGTAACCATAGCAATGTAAAAAAATATTGCGTCGTATTCCATTGAGCTATGTAAACGTATAAGGCGTGGTAAATAAAACCAAAATAGCCGGCAAACTGACGAAAATGAAAATATAATTCAAATTACATACAAATATATGAATTTAAATTATATCTATTCTTGAAGTCCAGTACAGCGCACGTCTCACGCACATGTTTACAGTGAACAACAACATATTTTTGCTAAATTTCACGCAGGCGAAGTTACAGGTAACAGTTTGTTTAATATAAAATAACATATTACTTTTTCAGTTATATGCCAGTGTACACACTTCATTTTTATTATATGTATAGGTAATGACTATAACATTGAGAACTACTTATATCAAGGGTAGATTGTAAAAAAAACGAATACCAGTGAGTCCTTAGTTTAGATAAAAGATAAGATTTCAGACACTTTATATATGGGTATAAAACGATAACGTGTATCTAGGATTATATAAAACAAGAAGACTGTTCGAATATCCAAATAAGTAAAAAATATTAGCATTCAACTGCTACTACTATTGGCACCTGACAGTTTGAAATAAATTTAGAAGGACATACCAGTACAAATAAGGAGATGGAGTTCGATACTGTACTGAATAATGAAATAGGGCATTTTGGAAAATATCAGGTCTTAAACTTGGCGTTACTTGGACTCCCAGTTATCTTTAGTGCTCTTATGGCCGGGGATTACGTGTTTACAGCAGGCAGCTTACCGCATCGCTGCGCCGTACCAGAGTGTGAAGGAATTCAACCAGAATACGCACCAGAATGGATTCTCAACGCTATACCGGAAACTACATCAGGTTTTGATAACTGTAATCGCTACGCCAACACTACTAACAACGAGACGCTTTACAACATCGAAGACGTTTGCCCCTCTGATTTGTTTGATAGAAACACCATAGTGCCGTGTGACAGTTACGTGTACGATAGAACCAATACAGTCGTTTATGATTTCAATATAGAATGTCAAGAATGGTTGAGAACTTTACCTGGTACATTGAATAGTCTTGGTGCCATGGCAGCCCTAGTGTTAGCCGGATTCGTATCGGACCGCTTTGGAAGGAGAACGTCTATCGTTTTGTTTTCATTTAACATCGCGCTGGTGGGAGTGGTGCGATCGTTTTCAGTTAATTACCCCATGTATGTCGCACTACAATTTTTACAGACAGCTTTAGGAGGGGGAACATTTAGTGCTTCTTATATATTGGCAGCTGAAATAGTTGGTGGAAAATATCGAGTATACGCTGGCGCCACGATATCAACCATGTTCGCCACTGGTCAAATAATACTTGGATTGCTAGCTTGGGCTATCCCCGATTGGCGCAAACTTACATTGGCTGTATACATACCGACATTTGTAATAATCTCGTACTACTGGATATTATCAGAGAGTCACCGCTGGTTGCTTAGTAAAAATAAACAGGAGAAAGCTAAAGCCGTTCTTACGCGAGCAGCTCGGCTTAATGGTAAGCCTGAAATATCAGAGAAGTCTATGAATTTTTTACTAACAGAGATACCGCTACAAATAGAAGCGAATAAGCACTTGTACAAGGAAAATCTTGTCCTTCGTGTTTTGAAATCCCCTGTTTTATTGCGTAGATGCTGCACCACACCTGTTATGTGGATCACGTCAATATTTATTTATTATGGTTTGTCGATAAATTCCGTGAATTTGTCAGGGAACATGTACCTTAATTATATAGCGACAGCGGTCATTGAGATTCCTGGAATCTGGACTGCCGTGTTTGTGTTGGACATAATTGGTAGGAAGAAGACATTATTTTTAGGTTATTTGGTATGCGCTATATGTAACACAGCTTTTGCTTTTACTCCCAATGATATGTATGGACTATCTTTAGGATTATTTTTAACTGGGAAATATTGTATTGGTTTAGTTATATCATCGCTATATCTCTATACTGCAGAGTTGTATCCTACGCGACACCGTCACTCGTTTTTGGGCTTCTCATCTATGATTGGGCGAGTAGGATCAGTTGTAGCACCATTAACTCCTCCACTAATGGCATATTGGAATGGCATACCGTCTATGATGTTCGCAATAATGTCTTTTATATCTGCCTTCTTGGTTCTTACACAACCGGAAACAAGAGGTCTCAAAGTACCTGACACATTTGAAGATGCAGAACAAATTGGTAAAACAAGAACATAATATACTAGAATAGTTTAAAAATGATAATAATTATACTGAAAGCGCTCTCTAGTGATTTTTAGTAACACTACATGAATAGGGTGTTTTTGGTGTACATTCGCACATAGTTTATTTTTTGTCGCCTAGATGTCGCAAAACTAATATTTATTTTAAACTTACATATACAATAACAATTATAGTTTATTGGAAATACTCAACATTTTGTAAAATTGTTTATCGCTGTGCTATAAGTATGTATTCATGAATATTCTTAGTATAAATAGCTATAAGTAGAATGTAATCGTTTTGTGTAGTTATAACTTATAATATTAAATAATTTATGTATTTGTAACTGTACTATGAATGAATATACCCATAACATTACGAGGTAATGTATGTAGACGTCAAAAAATCTAAATCGATTCTAAAAAATGTATAATTAATCGAAAGCTACCTTCTCATTGATTATTTTTTATTTCGTTTTATGCTAAAATCCCTAATTTAATATAAAATAGATAGTAAAAATGCCTGCCACCTCTTTATGCCTTTGCCGAACTAATGTATCGTTTCACATTTGTTTTGTAGAAGTTATAAAATTTAGTGTATGTATTCAATTATGTAACAGATGGCGTTCTTCTACATATTGAAGCTGTAAAAAAATATAAATTAAATACGTAAACAACTGAACTAGCTACTTGATATCAAATTCCTTCAGATAAGATACGTTTTAAATTCCTATATCTTTTATTTATTAAGATTTCATTCATTTCTTTATGATAATAAAGTAGTAAAAAAGTTCAAAATTTCAAATTAGTTTTATAGTCACTGTATCTTTTAGCTGTCTTCAGCTTCAAACAGGAATACAGTCTCTCCTAACAGTCACGAATGAACTGGTTCTCGTGAGAACAGATTTAAAACGCCACATGTACCTACAATTTCGCATATTGTGAAACAGAAGTCAGAAGAGAATATTAGTTATATTTTACGGTAGTAATAAATGTGGCAATGCTACTACTGCAGGTAAACCTTGACAGGCTTTACTAGATTTTTCGTTTCACTTGTACCTAATAATAATTGTTAATAACTGAAAGGTGGCTTTTTTTTTCTATATCATAGGAGGCAAACGAACAGGTGGGTCACCTGATGTTAAGTGATCACCACCGTCCATACACACTTGCAACACCAGGGGAGTCGCAAGTGCGTTGCCAGCCTGTGTTAGGGGGGGGGGAAGGAAGGGAAGGGGAAAGTGGAAGGGGAGGGCAGATGAGTCTCCGGCGCTCTCACTGACCGAACGAAACGCAACAATGCAAGCACCGTTACTTCACGTCAGTTTTATGTGAGAGGGTGGTAATACCCCGGGCGAGCCGACCCATGCTTCCAAATATTCTGCTATTTATGAACATTAACGTTATAATAATATAATTTATTTCAGACTCATCGTTACATCTATATTTGTGGGTACAATTACAGGTTTAAAAAATTAGTACATATTAGTAATAATAATAATAAAAGAGAAAAATAAATTATAAACAAAAACACAGATCACAGGATATAACATTAAGTGGTAGGTCCGAGTGGAACCTCCGATGATGGTGGCAATTCACTGTACGACTGCATGTAACCGTATCCAGCGAGCCAGCATCGGAGAGTCCCACCGGTCCAACAGCGCACGTAGTATGCTGTTAAAATATATGTTATGTTTCATGCTGTATGCTTATAGAAGATACTCATACATTAAAAATGAATTATAGAAAAATACAGTACAATCAAATATGAACCGTTTTTATAGAACGAAATGTTTTTTTTTTTTTCGAACTGACTACGCTATTGACCAAGCAAGGTCTTAACAGCTTCACCGGACTACAGAACGAAATGTTTTGTATCTGAATTTGGTAATTTTTATACTTATCCTGCATTTTATTCAAACTTTCGGCATGTTTCCATATACATGTTAGGATAAACTTAAATTTTCTACTAAACGTAGTAACTTTCCTACCTAGAAGAGAAGATATTGTTAAAAAGTACGAACGTTAACTTCTGAATCGTCGGATATCAATAAATAAATAAATACTTCATTACAATTAATAACACTGGAAATCAAATTATTATTTCTTTCCAAAATTGTTGTCATGAATGAACATTAGTATCTATAGTAAATCGATGTTGCATATTTTAAAGATGATTTTCTAAAAGTTACCGTTTAGGCAATTTTATAAACAGTAAAAATATTGGCAAATTAGATAAAAAAAGTTTTGTAACATTTGGTATTCGACGAATACCTTTATTCAGAGAATTTTGACATTTTGTTACAAAACAGAAGACAAATTTAATTGACAAGTGATAACTGCATGTGACAGACAGATAAGTACAACTGTTGTTGAAAACGTAAAAAAATATATTTAAAGGCGAGCCTGTTGTTTAATTATGCCTCGTGGTAAATGTCCCCTTATTAAAAACTGGGATAAACCTAAAAAAATAAAGGTTATAACTCCATCACGTTATGAACAGAACGAGGCTTCTGTAAAACAACATTGGAAAAACGTTATCAGATCGTTGGAATTGTCTTATAAAGATGATCAGGTATTCTCAATATTACACGTATTACTAAGGATGGAGTTTAGCATTAGTGTCTATATACATATAATAAGATATTGTAAATATAACGTGTTTTTTTATTGTAGCACGGCAAAATGACTACATTATGCCTGATGTACAATCCAAAAACAATGGCGACCACCGAGTGATACACTATCCATCGCCGGTCGCCGCTGTCATGCCGGCATGCGAAAAGCTGGATACGCACAGGCTGATCCCGAAACGCGACCCGCAGAAGCAAATCACTATGACGGGCTTTTTCGCCATATACATGGTGGTTGCGACCCAGTCAGGCTGTAAAACCCTACCACCCCGTTCTCACCATTGCCCCGTTCGTTATTCAACAGGGTGCACCACGTGCAGGTGAGGTTGGCTTGGGTGTCTCAAGTCTCACGATGTTATTCGACACCCCTTACACCCCTGCTCATGATGTTATTCGACACCCCTTACACTCCTGTCTGTAGTTTACGGTTTATGGTAAAAAAAATCGATGCAGATGCCTAGGAATAAGTAGTAAAATACATTTGAATCAATTTTAGAAATGTCTCTCTGTCTATCGATTTGTTTGGACACGGATCACTGCCAAAATACTGCGTTTATGATAAAATCTCTTCAAGAAAAACATAAAGTATATCTTCGAGTAACATTTAGTCTCTGTTTCATTAAAATCGGTTCTGTCTATCAAAAGTTATTGTACGTTTAAAAACGACGCGACTTAACTACGAGAGAAAAGTAAAGAGTAGAGAGTAAGTAAATGGACTTAGTATATTCAGATAGTAGCCGGACCTGAGGGGATGGGCGGGGGGCCCATCTCCTCATTGCACAGGTCCGGCGGACGAGGGGGGCAGCCGGTGTGTACCCGGTCTGTCCCTCTATAGGTAGGAACCCGGCGGTCACCTTCCGCCGGGCGGACCGTGGGGGCGGCTCTACAAGGTTGATTAGCTTGCACGATCCCTTGCCGCCCCCACAAAACGGTCTGTCGGTACACCGTGGGGTTTTAGTCCGTGCGACTCGGACATAACCCACCCTCTCCCCCGGGAGGGTGGCGTATCCATAAGGGATTTCCCCACGTTAAAAAAAAAAAGTATATTCAGATAACTTTATTATTCATCGTTTTTTTTAATAAGATTCCACGCAGACTACCATGCAAGCACAGCTAGTCGACAATAAAATGACGTCGGTAATACTACGTTTCATTATTACCAAAATGATATACATGTAACAGGATATTGTCCATTACTAGAAGTGTATATTTCTAACCAATGTTCTTGAATGCACTACCGGAGTACGTCAACACAAAAACTTTATGATCAGAATTTTAAATAAAATCTGGGATATAATTATAATATTTTTTTTATAGTAGCATGGCAAAATGACTGCACTGTGCCTGATGGTAAGCACAGTAAAATCCAAAAACAATGATGACCACCGAGTGACACACAAGCATCGCCGGTCGCTGCTGTCATGCCGGCCTGCGAAATACTGGATATGCACAGGCTGATCCCGAAACGCGACCCGCAGAAGCGAATCACTGTAACGGGCTATTTCGCCATATACGTGGTGGTTGCGACCCAGTCAGGCTGTAAAACCCTACCACCCCGCTTTCGCCATTGCCTCGTTCGTTATTAAGCAGGGTGCACCACGTCCAGGTGAGGTTGGCTTGAGTGTCTCTAGTCTTAGATGTTATTCGACACCCCTTACACCCCAACTTAATACACCTTACTAGTCCGCTTTTCCTTGCACTCTTTAAATATCTTTTATATAAATACGGTCTGAATAAAATTCGCTAGTTTAATTCAGACGAAGACTGTAAATTCACATTTAGGTTACATGACTTAAACTGGTTATCCTCTTACACGGACAAGGTAGAATACTCACTAATACGATTATGGTTTGATCTTAACTGGATAGAAAAGTTCAGGATTGGAATAGATAGATTAACAAGAAAAAATAATATTCCAAAATAAGAGAATCGGATAAAAAAGTTAAATGCTTTAATAAACAAAAAGTGAATGAGTGGATTCTTTACTAAACCACTTAGTACCGTCAGAAGCTATCAGCCCAACATTATATCTTAAATAAATTATATTAAAAAGACACTCAGTTGAGCTAGATCCAAAGCAAGCTTTGCTTCATTCCAAAGGACTGAAATCCGCTGGAGGATAGTTATTTATTGGTTATATGCTTACCTGGTATTCGGTAAATAATATTGCTTGGTAGACGAACAGTACACAATGCCTTATCGTCTTCCTATGGTTTCCGCGATTTCTTTCATTCAAATCAACCCAAAATATCCTTTATTCAACTTAGGCCCTGAGAAGGCGCTTATAAACGTCAAAGCCACCACCGGTTCGGAAAATAACCGAGAAGAACCGGCAAGAAACTCAATCTAGTTTATCTCTCCATGTTATATATTTTTATAAAACATAAATAGTTACATTCGTTTTTAGTGGATGCACAGAGAGGAACGTCATTTCCAGACGTCATAATCTTTCGCATATTGATCCACCCTATAATAATAGCCTTTAGGTATTAAAAACCGCTTGACATGGTTCTTGAACTCGCTATCCGAACACGTGTTTTGGGACTTTGCTATAAAACCTAACACGATTACCTAAAAAATTGTTTTTGGACTTAGTGATCCTGAAGCATGGAATTACCAATTTGTTGGTGTTCCGAATATTTTAATTATGTTGGTCTTTTACTAGATCCAGCATACCTAAGTGTTTGCGGACATACATTAAAGAATAAGAAGCAGCCTCGAATAGCCTCGGATCGTCCTATCAATGTTATAAATAAATACATATAAATAACTTTATATTCATACGATTGATATATCAAGGTGGAAGTTTGGTGTGACTAGAATGGATATAATTAAGAATTTGTATATCAGAGGAAGGTTGAAAATAGCAACAGTGACAGATAAGTTGAGGAGTAATAGGTTAGCATGTTATGGGTATGTCATAAGGAGAGATGAAAACCATGTAACTAGAAAAGTGTTGAGTAGAGGAAGACCAAAAAAGGATGGACTGCGTGAAAAATGATATATGCGTGGAAGGTGTGAATACTGAGATGACATTTGACAGGAGAGAGTGGAAAAAGAAAACATGTTGTGCCGACCCTACTTAGGTGGGATGAGGGTAATAACGATGATATATCCAGGTAGTTTATTAAATTGAACAGTGTCAACGGCATTTTAATTTATTCAATACTTTAATACCTTAATAATGTGACTTAGATTAGTGATTACGTATATACATTTAGAAATATAATGAAAATAAACTTTAAAAAATATAACTTTTTTATACTTTATATTTGTGTTATTACATAAAAGTTAAATACTTGGTTTAAAAAAGTTTCCTAATAAATGCACCGCGCTCGCCCGACGGAAGTTCGCGTTATCCTTTTTTAACAAGTTTAACATAACGTAACTAAAGCGAGACAAAACAGCAAGATGGCGAACATTCAGCGACCGCGGTGCATTTAATATGAGACCTTTTTAAAGCCAGGATTCAATACGTATTTAACTTTTTTGTAATAACACCGATAAGGTTTTAGAGATTTATCAAAATATCGCCCGCTGTTAAAAAAATGACGTGGTCTAATATGGTAAACACGCCAAATCTGGCTCCCAAATGCTGCTGCCGAAACAAACCACCTGGTGCTTGGCGACAGATTTTCAACTTGAGTGTAGTAGCTAGTCAAGCGGACTTAGAAAAAAGTGGTAGGGACCACGATGCAAAAATCACTGAAACTTATCTGTTCTGTTATCTGAATAAACTGAAATTATCTGTTCAGTTTTGGGAGTCCCAAGGAGACGCTGTACGTGAGCTGGTCGGTCCTGTAATCTTTCATAGAATAGCAAAGATTTTCGACTTGCCGTTGAAAACACTGGCCTATGAAGTAAAATCTGAAATAAGTTCCTTGGTTCCATCCGAGAATTATTATACTACTGCAAACGAGAGAGAGGTAAAACTTATTTAATCCTAGAAGTATTCACATAAGACATTTTTTCCGGCGATCTCACTGACCGAACGAAACGCAACAATGCAAGCACTGTTACTTCACGTCGGTTTTCTGTGAGATGATGGTACTACCCCGGGTGAGCCGACCCATTCATGCTCAAACCAGTAATACCTTCAGCCTGACTCTATTACCTACATGGTGATTAATAATAATAAATTCTAACTCAATGAAATTACAGTGGCCAGACCACGGCTTTGTACTTCACCTTTACTTAGTTGTCGGCTGTTTTTTAAACCATTCAGAGAATACGGTAGGAAATAATAATTAATTATTGTTCGTATTTTAATGGTGGTAGAGCCACGGAGGGGATCCCCTCTTCTACTCTCCCTCTCCCTCCCCTAATCCCTTCCCCGAAAGGGTGGCAACGCACTTGCGACTCCTTTGGTGTTGTTAGTGTCCGGACGGTGGTGATCACTTAACAGCAGGTGACCCACCTGTTCGTTTGCCACTTATGACATTAAAAAAAAAATTGGGTATCTACTCAGTATAGTCATTTAGTACCGGTCAATAGTAAGTACAAACGTTAGGTTGTTGGTGTCATCGCCTGACAAAAAGTATGGTTTTAATAATCACACCGATATGTACAACTTATTGCTTAATATTTTAGACTTGATGCACTTGACTTTTAATATATATTATACTAGCTGCTTGACCCGGTTAACCACGGGTGTACTAACGAAGAAAATGATTCCAAATATTCTCTATACATTACGAGCATGTAATTAAAGAAAATGGTGACTGTGCAACAAACGTCAATCTATCAATTCTATCAATATTTTTGAAGATTTTCCTACTGCCTTCTTACTCAGTTACTTTATATACGGGGATTGTTTAACCCAAATTTGTTTTCTCTTTGTCTACAAACATTTTCTTTTAATCAAACCTGACGACAATAAATGTAACAAAAAAAAATACAAATAAGTGCAGTCGTTCTGAAGTGATGCGCTTGCATACATACGACCATTGGTTTTTATTATTTATATATATTGGAATGTTTACGGTTATATATTATTACCAAGGACGTAAACATGAAAATAAAGAAGTGTACTCTGAAACAGCATATATTTTTAACACATTCCTTTTTGTAATTTAAATAGGAGCTACGAGGAGTTTGATTTTTATCTGTTACACAATTTTAGACATTGCCCCGTCACACATTTTCTATGAGTGACTATGAGGCATCATTAGCAGGAGTACAACAAGAAATAGAAGAGGAACAATCTGAACAATGGAGTGTTTCATCAGTTGCGCATACTATCGAAGAGAAAAAATCATCACGCATCAAATCTATATCAGCAGTCGGATCAAAATCGGTGACGTTGACGAAATTTTTCTCAAAGTCGAAATCGTTTTCGAAGTCTTATTCTAAAACCTTTATAAAGTCCGTGTCAAGTAAATCAAAACGCAAAGGTTCTGAAATCAAAGGTTCCGTATTTAGCGATGAAACTATTCATACTGGGGACGATTTAGAAGTCCACCTCAGCATGCTACAGTAAGTGACGAACAAGTTGTTCTAACTAATCGTAAGGTACATAGTATAAAATAATTTCCCCTGCCGCGTCTGTCTGTCTGTCTGTTCGCGATAAACTCAAAAACTAGTGAACGAATTTTCATGCGGTTTTCACCAGTGGATAAAGTGATTCACGAGGAAGGTTTTGATACATAATTTGTCAAAGATTTTTTATTGTCAGGACGAGACAATGAGGGAAGATAAAAGAGTTCAGTACCATTTTTTACTGTTTGTCAATCGATTTTCTTCTTTTTTTTCTGGTTAAATGCCACTGACGAGTTTTAGTATTATCAGTAAAAAAGTTTTTTTCCTTACCACCGATGAGTCCTTCGAATCCTTTATTTAAAACCTTTACAACACATTGATAGTAACGCGTAAAAGTTTAAAATAAAGACAAACGAATAGTTAATAAAGGAATTTAAATATCAATGGCTAAGAGATACTTGATTACAATGAGAATGCTCAACTTTTTAGTAATCGTGCCTTTAGAGTCTATGACAAACTAATTCATAGTAGAGCAATGTTACTGCGGTGCCACTTTGCAGACATGATTATAGTAAAGATTAGCGGTGTTATTACCAAAACGTTAAATACGTATTGAATACTTGCTTTATAAAAGTTTGGGCACTTACGTATTAAATGCACCGAACGTTCGACATCTTGTTCTTTTATCTATGTTTGCTTAGGTTAGGTTAGACTTGCGAAAAAGAATAACACGAGCTTGCCGCGAAGCATTCGTAGAGCGCGGTGCATTTAATTCATAGTAGAGCAATGTTACTGCGGTGCCATTTTGCAGACATGATTATAGTAAAGATTAGCGGTGTTATTACAAAAAAGTTAAATACGTATTGAATACTTGCTTTATAAAAGTTTGGGCACTTACGTATTAAATGCACCGAACGTTCGACATCTTGTTCTTTTATCTATGTTTGCTTAGGTTAGGTTAGACTTGCGAAAAAGAATAACACAGGCTTGCCGCGGAGCATTCGTAGAGCGCGGTGCATTTAATTCATAGTAGAGCAATGTTACTGCGGTACCATTTTGCAGACATGGTTATAGTAAAGATTAGCGGTGTTATTACAAAAAAGTTAAATACGTATTGAATACTTGCTTTATAAAAGTTTGGGCACTTACGTATTAAATGCACCGAACGTTCGACATCTTGTTCTTTTATCTATGTTTGCTTAGGTTAGGTTAGACTTGCGAAAAAGAATAACACGAGCTTGCCGCGAAGCATTCGTAGAGCGCGGTGCATTTAATTCATAGTAGAGCAATGTTACTGCGGTACCATTTTGCAGACATGATTATAGTAAAGATTAGCGGTGTTATTACAAAAAAGTTAAATACGTATTGAATACTTGCTTTATAAAAGTTTGGGCACTTACGTATTAAATGCACCGAACGTTCGACATCTTGTTCTTTTATCTACTTTCATAAACTAGAAAAATAAAAATACATTTCAACATAATAGTCGTAAACTGTTATAAGTAATTATATGTCTAGAAGTGGAAAATACAAATGCTTATAATTATTAACTTCCCACACGATAGCAACATAAACGGTAGCTAGGGTAATTATTCAACAAAAGTTGAAAAAAGACAGACGGACTTTGTTAAAACCGATTTTGAAGTAACTTCTTTAGGCGCTTGAGCGGTTTTTTGGCATGAGATACATTTTGTAAGTTCATATTATGATATGTTACGTTAGCATGACGGGGCGGTCTGTCGGTACACCGTGGGGTTTTAGTCTGTGCGAGTCGGACATAACCCACCCTCTCCCCCGGGGGGGTGGCGAGGGTTTTCCCCAAAAAAAAAAAAAAAAAAAAAAAAAAAAAAAAAAAAAAGACTTGCGAAAAAGGATAACACGAGCTTGCCGCGAAGCGGTCGTAAAGCGCGGTGCATTTAATACATAACATAATACACAAACTTTTTTAAAGTATGTATTCAATACGTATTTAAGTTTTTTGTAATAACACGGTAGCACTTTAACTTATTATAAACATATTATTTATTACATAGTATACAATATTAATTCATATTATACGATCTAATGCAGCAAGGCATCTCCATACGCGAAAAAAACAAAAAATCCACATTTTGAAATGCTTTACTGCAATAAATCTGAAACTGACATGATTAAATGGAACTCAAAATACAAACAAAAGGTGTTTGAAGTTTCTGCATCCGATGAGTTCAGCAAAAAAGCCGAGATTATGACTAAAAAGGCAAGTTATTTTCATCTATAATAGAGCGACCATTATTTACTTAACGTGCATGTAACACTTCTGATGTTACAGGCGTCCATAGGCTGCGGTGACCGCTTTACATCAGGCGGCCCGCATGCTTGTTGGATACCGTCGTGGTATAAAAAAAAAAATTACTAAGTTTGCTTTTTTACTAAGTATCGTTCAAATCGTTTATTGCTTAAAAGCATTTAAGAAATAAAAAGTAGGATGCCGTTTATCCCTACCTAAATGATGATACTTTTACCATTTATTTAAAATGGGGCTTTGTCACTTTTTGGCAAATAATTTTTATTTTGTTTATCTTATTGAATAACTTACACACTTACAAATATTATTAAGTCTACATCTACTACGATCCTTTGTGATGGAAAAATGCTGATATAGGCGTCAAAAATTTAATTATATTAGGTATTTACCTATGAAATTACCGCTTTGTTTGAAAAAATTTAAGCGATTTTTTTTCATGTATTTTTTATTTGTATTAATCGAAGTAATCACCCATGCAATCAATGCATCTTTGCCAACGCAGTGGCAGTTTATTGATGCCCTTCTTAAAGAGATCAGCTGGACGGTAGACAACAAATTCATCAAAGCCAGTTTGTACTGCCTCTCGGGTATTGAATTTTTTTCCCGCCAAAGAGTTATCCAAATTCTGGAAAAGTAGTAGTATGTAGGCGCAAGATCTGGTGAGTAGAGCGGATGACGGAGAACTTCCAATCCCAGTTCTTGCAACTAGGAGACCGTCTGCTGTGCAGTATGAGGTCGGGCGTTGTCGTGCAGGAGCAGCGGAGACGAACGATTGACCAATGCTGGTTGGAGATGTGCCAGCTTCTCCATCATAGTGTTCAGTTCTTCACAGTACACATCTGCAGTAATGCTCACCCCGTTTGATAAGAAGCTGTGATAAATCACACCGGCGCTAGACCACCAATCAGTGACCATCACTTTTGTAGGGGTAAGTTTTCGTTTAGGGCATTGTTTACGTGCTGAACCAGGATCCAACCAACTTGCTGAGCGCTTGCGGTTATCAAACAGAATCCATTTTTCATCGCAGGTAACAATGCGGTTCAAAATTCCTTCATTTGTTTGCTGTTGAGCAGTGCAAGGCACGTCTCGACGCGTACTTCGCGCTGGTGATCATTGAGTTCGTGGGGTACCCATATGTCAAGCTTTTTTACCTTGCCAATTTGACGCAAATGGACCAATATTGTTTTGACGCTAACGTCGAAAGCTGCTACTAATTCATATCGCCGTAGATTGTGTATCATCAACTTCCACAATCGTCTTTAATTCGTCATTGTCGACCAAAGTCTGCGGAAGACCGCAAGATTCATTTTTCAGGTCGAAATTCCCAGAACGGAAGCGAGCAAACCAATAACAGGTGGTGCGTTGGTTTGTAGTGTTAGCTCCGTAAACGTCGTTAATGTTGCGTGCCGCTTGTGCCGCCTTGCTGCCACGACGGTACTCATATTGCATAATTACTTGAATTTTTAACGCATCCATGATGACAAAAAAGATTGAAATGCGATGAAAATGTAACACTAATCAATAAACAAATGACTACTTTTGGAAAAAGAATTCCATGTTATTAAAATAAAATTAATTTGAAATTAGAATTCTTAGCCAAACAAAAATTATTTTGATTTGAAATGGCCAGTACTGCAGAACGGCAATTTCATAGGACCTATTATTTGTACATCAAAATAAATTTTTATTGCTTTTATTCTAGACTTTTTTTTATTATTTTTATGATTCGATTTATTCATGTTTGGTTAATAGTTTTTATTCTACACTTTTTTTTAATTCTTTTTTGATTCGTTTTATTTATGCTTGATTGAATATTTGTCATTTTTTATGTACTGTGAAGCGGGTGGATATCTTATATTGTAGTTATATCTGTGGATTTCAAGAAAAGCAAAAATATAGAGGTTTTGGGACCATAATTTTGTCTTATATTGAGTGACGCTAAACCTAGAGAAGGACTAACTATCCAGTGCATTTGCCGGAATCCACGTATAGCTGCATATCGAAAGATGTTTAATTTGAAATAGAAGCTAGCCATACGAGTGTTAGAGAAGGCCATAACGCTATATTTTTATTGAGCGACTAATTACCCATGTCGAATAACATCATAAGACTTGAGACATCCAAGCCAACGTCACCTGCACGTGGTGCACCCTGCTGAATAACGAACTGTTATAGGGGATTCTAAAAATCCCTTTTTAAAAAAAAGATTTATTCACTTGACATAATATATTTATTATTTGACAAAGATTTGTTCACTTAATTATTAATACTTATTATTTAACACTGAATAGTAATTATGAGGATTATGAGTGTTATGGACCGAGTCTGGGAATGAACTGCCGGGTGGTATCGAGGACCGTGAGAGGACTCGGAAAGTGCTGACGTTAGGTACTGGGAAAGGTGCTAGTTAGGAAGGGATATAGTTCTGTGGTGTTAGAGAAAGGTCAGCATATTAGGGTACAAGGTTCGGGTATAACAGCCCCCCGCGTAAAATAAAACTTTCGCAGTAAGACGCAAAGTTTTAAGAGGATGATCTTAAACGAGGAACAGACATTTCTATTCTCTCCTCAACATCAGGATCAGGAACTGTGTCTTGGGAGGTATGGAAGGAAATTACAGTTTTACAAAATTTCTTATACAGTAAACTTAAAATTATGATTATAATCGATAAAATTATACAGTAGGTTAAAATTGGATAAGTTGAGTTATATTCTAAAACAAAATTTGGATCTTCTAATAAGTTATCTATTGATGATAAAATTTGATTGTTAACAACATCTAAATCTTTTAAATTATCCAAATTGGTTTCAACAATTTTCACATGTGGTATGTTATTTAAATTAAGTCTCTGAATATTACAACAAGTATCAGTAATAATATTAAAATCGGATCTTACAGGGGTTACATTAATCTTAGTATTTATTTTCCCAAATAATTCTGTATTTCGGCATGTGGCCGTACATTTAAGAGGTAGGTTTAATAAACCTGTACCTGATATTTTTAATTCGGTTGTATTAGAATTACAATCGACTATCAACTTGGATACTTTTGATTGGACATACAGAAACTGGTTGTTATTAAGCCTGTGCCATATGTCGATGTCACCGTTAATAAATTTAGGGGTGCATTGATCCGGTAAAGAGTCTACCACTTTTAACATTAATTCAGTTTCACAACTTGGGTTAGTATTCACAGGATATTCTGTTTGAGTTTTACATATATAGATACTATTTGGAATCACTTTACATATTTCTAAGCTATCCATATTACAATAATAAAACTTATCTTTACTAATACTTACATAGTTGGAAGTAGGTACAATCAGCGAATATGAGTCTGGTTTGTTAATATTGTGTGGTACTGGTATAGGAATGGTTTTATATACATCATACATTTTATGCGTTACCAGTGGGATTTTGCAAGCAAATATTATTTGTTTGTTTGCATAGTGAGTACTCATTTCACTTATATCTATAATTACATGAATATTTTCTAAATCTAAGTTTACAGGAAGTTCCAGTGATCTGGGTAAATATCTAATATTATTTACTAATTCATAATACAATTCCTTAGGTGTAAGTACAGATGGGTGAAGAACATGGCTTTTAGTGAACATAATTGCATTTTGCAAATCTTCTATTTTAAATGACAGAGTTAACAATGCGGAAGACAAACTGTTACACAATTGATTGAGATTTGACACAATAATCAGTTTATTAGATGCTATACTCATATTTTTCAAATTAGTACTCAGATTTTCGACAGCGTTATTCAAACGTGCTTCATTTAAATTTATAGTAGATATGGTTTCGTTGAAATTCTTTAACGCGATACTGGCAATTAAAGTGTTTTGTTTAAGTAAGTTAACTAATTTCTTATTATTACTATTTAGAGTTTGAATAGCGTTATCATATCTAAGTCCATCGTTTTCATCCAAAGTGCCAATGACATGTTTAAAAATGGTACCGACGCCGGATATCCATGCGGATCTTTTTGATAATAAGGGTAATAAGTGCGATATAGAATTATAGTCTTTAACTATATCAGTATACCGTGATGTTAGCGGTTCTAAAATATTATGACATTCTGAATCTAATATAGCGTCCTTTTGTTGACACAGAAAACGGGTAGTTCCTATGATACTGTTTATATTATCAATATGTGGTTGAATATACGAGAGGTCGACAGGTATTAGTACATGTAATTCTTCGGCAGAAAATCGAACATGTCCTATAGGGTCAAAATAAATGCCGGGACTCTTCAAAATTGGTTCAATAAGAGTCGATTGAACAACATAGAGGTTCATGAGCATTCTGAAATAAAACATAAAACTTAATTTTCTTATAGTATTTCCGAAAAGACTAAATACAAGGCTTCTGAAGTCATGGTTACAAAATAAAAATATTAATATTAATTTGACTTAAATACTACGTGGTTACTGCTAATTTGATTTCATCATAGTGATGACGAAAGTGTCGCCTGTTAATTACGACGGAGAGTGTGTTGTTACCGTGAATTTTCACGACACGGTATGGTCCTTTCCAAACCGGGGATAAGGCTTTTCTTAACCTTAAATGGTTTTTAATAAATACAAAGTCACCTACTTTGTATTTTTTGTGTTTGGTTTTTTGGTCATAATATTGTTTCGAGATACCTTTACTTTTTAAAATGTTCTCAATAGCCTTCTGTCGTGAATAATTTAATCTGTGTTGTAGAATACGAATATAATCGTGATACGTGACGTCAGGGGCGTTTTCATACACCGAGTTAGGAATGAATGGTTTATGACCATATACTAACTCATAGGGAGTGAAATTGGTTGTAGTATGGGTACTCGTGTTATATGAATACATTGCTGTATACACATAACGGGGCCAATTAGTTTGATTTTCATCGACAAAGGATTTTAAATACTCTTTTAGAGTTGAGTGGCTCCTTTCCAAAGCACCCTGAGTCTGGGGGTGATAAGGAGTTGACCACAATTGTTTTATTTTGAAGAAACTGCAGGTTTGTTTGAACAAGTCGGCTGTAAAATTAGTGCCTTGGTCAGTTAAAATAAACTTTGGGATTCCGAAGAGCGAAATAAAGTGGACAAGACATTCACAACTTTCCTCGGCAGTTGCGCTGGATATGGGATAAGCAGCTGAGAATTTAGTTAGATCGTCTTGTAGAGTGAGTATGTATTTGAGTTTAGTGTTGCCAGATTCTGGTAATGGTCCAACAATATCTAGGGAAATGCGTTCAAAAGGTTGTGTGGAAGTGCTTGTGATTTGCATAGGAGCTCGGTTGGTTTTCCTTAGAGCTTTATTCGTTTGACATAATCCGCATTTCTTAACATATTGTTCAACATCGGTTCTCATATTTTTCCAGTAGAATCTTTCCTGAATACGTTTTAACATTCGAACTGAACCTAAATGGCCAGCAATAGGTAGGTCATGGTTTTCTTTTAATATTTTTATGACTTCCGACGGTGTGGGATAGATCAAACTGTTTTTATAAATATTAATAGAAATTTTTGTGTTGTTAAAAAGATATAAGAGTATGCTGCAAATTTTAATAGGTTGATAGTGATCAAATGGGTTTTTAAAATCGGTTATGGCAATATCAATTTCTTCCGGGTAGTTTATTATAAGGTCGTTTCTTAGACATTTGAGACTTTTATAAATGTCTTCGTAATCAGCCTTATCAAAGTGATGGACTTTTGTGAATAGGAAGTAATAAGTTTTGTTACCATGGTTGAATTTCAAGTAAGAATGTAGAGTTCTTTCCTGATTAATTATATCACTACGATTGATTACATTACCTAAAATATCATCGATAAAGTGATTTGACTCATCCATGTCGATGGATGTTGGGATTACAACAATCTTATTTTTACAATTTAAAATACTACTACTATGTTCGTGAATATTTACATTTGATTTAAATTCTTTATTACTAAGAGTTTTTAGACATTTTTTATAGGAATCATCATCGTTTAAACATTCTAATGGGTCTATACTTGGGTTTTCTACTATAGGTAATTCATCTTGTTGGTTTTCAGGAGCAGTGTCCGTGTCTTCGTTGACAGGATTTATGTTAACAGTATTGTTAATTGGAATTCGGGACAGTGCGTCTGCGTTACAATTCAATTTACCTTTCTTATATTGGATACTGTAATCATACTCTTCTAGTTTCAGGCGCCATCTAACGAGCCTGGAACCTGGGTCTTTACAGTTGAAAAGCCAGTTCAGCGGCTTATGATCAGTCACTATGGTAAAACGATGACCGAATAGATAAGGTCGGAATGTTTTAGCGCCGAAAATTATGGCAAGACACTCTTTTTCAGTGACGCTATAATTACACTCAGCCTTGTTTAATGTTCGCGATGCATAAGCGATGGGCCTATCTTTGCCGATTTCACCCTGAGAAAGTATAGCTGAGATGGCGAAGTTTGAGGCATCACAAGTTAGCACAAACGGTTTACTAAAATCAGGATACGCTAAAATTGGCGCGGTAATTAGTTTTTCTTTCAATTGTTCAAACGCTAACTGTTGTGAATTAGTCCAAACAAAAGGAATATCTTTCTTTAAGAGAGATGTTAAAGGTTTTACGCTTTTAGAGAAATTTGATATGAATCTTCTATAATAGGACGCTAGACCTAGGAAGGATTTTACTTCTTTAGGACACTTTGGTACAGGGAATTCGTTTACTGCTCTTATCTTTTCTGGGTTAGGTTTCACACCTTGGTCACTTATGATGTGTCCGAGATATGCTACCTCCTTACGTAAAAACTCGCACTTGTCCGGTTGGAGTTTAAGGTTGAAATTACGGAGTTTTACAAAGACTTTTGTTAGTTTTTCAATATGTGCTGGTAAATCTGCTGAATATACAACTATATCATCAAGATAGACGAAACAATGTACGCCTTGTAAGCCTGAGAGAGCCGTATTCATCAACCGTTGAAAGGTTGACGGGGCATTCTTAAGCCCAAAGGGCATTCTATTGAATTCGAAGTGTCCTTGAGGAACACTGAACGCGGTTTTGGCTGCATCTGTCGACGAAACTTTTATTTGATGGAAACCCGATGCAAGATCCAGCGTTGAAAAATATTTACTCTGACCTAGCTGGTCTAGTATCTCATTGATTTGAGGCATCGGGTATGTTTCACCAATAGTTATATCATTTAATTTGCGGTAGTCTATAACTATCCGCCATTTCTTTTCTCCGGATGCGTCCGCCTTTTTGGGAACCACCCAAATAGGGGATGACCATGGGGAATTAGAGGGCTTAATTATTTGTTGATCGAGCATTTTATTGATCTGATTATTAACTTCTTGTTTATGAACTTCAGGGAATCTATATGATTTGACATTAATAGGTTGCGAAGAGGAAGTATTTATTTCATGTTTTACAGCATCGGTAGCTGTCAACTTATCGCTAGGTAAATGGAATATGTCTGAGAACTCAGAACAAATTTCGAACAATGCGTTGGACTCTTCGGAGTTTAAATGGGACATTCTTAATTGGTCAAGCACTTCTTTGGTCCTATCATTACAAGATGGGTGAGTATTATTTAATTGTCGAAATTCATTATAATTAATAGGATTAAGAGTAAACTGTAAATTTGATGATATAGGAACAGGATCATCTGATACATTAAGGACAGTAGTATTTATACGGTTATTATTTTTTACAGATACGATACAATTCGCGACGAGGAGTGAATCAGCGATATGTTGATCAACAACAATGCCTTCTTTTAATTCTGGATTTGGTACTGTTATACCCGAACCTTGTACCCTAATATGCTGACCTTTCTCTAACACCACAGAACTATATCCCTTCCTAACTAGCACCTTTCCCAGTACCTAACGTCAGCACTTTCCGAGTCCTCTCACGGTCCTCGATACCACCCGGCAGTTCATTCCCAGACTCGGTCCATAACACTCATAATCCTCATAATTACTATTCAGTGTTAAATAATAGTGGTAGGGTATTACAGCCTGACTGGGTCGCAACCACCATGTATATGGCGAAAAGTCCGTCATAGTGATTTGCTTCTGCGGGTCGCATTTCGGGATCAGCCTGTTCATATCCAGCTATTCGCAGGCCGGCATGACAGCGGCGACCAGAGATAGATAGTGTGTCACTCGGTGGTCGCCATTGTTCTTGGACTGTACTGTGCTTACCATCAGGCATAGTGCCGTCACTTTGCCGTGCTATACAATAAAAACTAAATAAAATCCTTCACCAAATCTCCGGGTCAGTGAAGAATACCAACCTACATCGATTGGCCTGATTTCAGAACACGCAACAACTGAAACACCATTGCTTAGCTTTTCTAGAAATTAGCATAGGTTTGTTGCATAATATTTCAGAAATGAAAATATTTATTTGAAGCTATAATATAGAACATTTATATAAAATTATAAATTATACATATCCTACAGATTGCTCTCGAGTTTTATGAGTGGTGGGTAAGTCTGGGTAACGTGGAATTTAAAAGCGAAATTAAAAGGCCCGAGGACATCGAAGACTTATTCCAAGTAAGCTAAAATATTAATTAACACTATTATCTGCTAAATATATTTATTGATAAAATAGTAACGAGGTTTAAACTTTTCAGGTTTGGTTCGACGAGCATGCTTCGCGTGGGCTTGTGTTACATCCAAAGATACTTCCATGCGTTCTTAAAACAATTGCTGACTACGTTTGTGTATCTAAGGTATGTTTTTATAATTATACGTATTTTTATATATAATGTTTTTCTGTGCGTGTGTATGTCACTGAACTCCTCCTAAACAGCTGGACCGATTTTTATAAACCTTGTGTGCGTGTTCCAGTGGATCTGAGAATGGTTTAGATTCACAATTGCACCCGGTAGGTGGCGTTGCGGTTGACTTTTAAGATTTTTTTTATTATCAAGGCAGGACAACGTCCGCCAGGTCCGCTAGTATATAATAAAAATACAGGCCTTTGAGGTTCAATCACATCACAACTCTTGTAAGTATCGGTATATAACTACGACCATCCGAAACCGTTTTTTTTTTTGTAAAAGTTTCTTGAATACTTTTATTTTTATTTTATTTTTTTTTTATTTTAGCGAAGCAGGCTGGTACCAGCTAATCTTTATATATATAATTCTTCTGTACGTGTAAGTCCCTGAACTCCAAAACTTCTGGACATATTTTGATGAATTTTTTTATGTGTTCAGGTGTATTCAGAAATGGTTTAAATTCACAATTGGACCTGGTGGGTGGCTCTGCGGTCTGATTCTAGGATTTCTTTATTATCAGGGCAGGACAACGTCCACCGGGACCCGCTAGTTTGTTATTAATGTATTGCAAATTAATTAAGACTATCTCTGTAGAAATGAACATAACAAAATCGAACATTATTTGGGATCATTCAATCAATGTATACATATAATGTAAACATAAAAAATTTAGTTAATCTAATGTAAAGCACAACTAAGAAACGTGTAAGTATGCCGTGGCAGTCAAAGTGTTAATGCAGCACACGCTGTCTGAGTGTGCTGCGTGGGGGGAGCAGCGCCGCATTCTGGCGGCGGCCGGTGTGTACCCGGTCTGTCCCTCTATAGGTAGGAGCCCGGCGGTCACCTTCCGCCGGGCGGACCGTGGGGGCGGCTCTACAAGTTTGATTAGCTCGAACGATCCCTTGCCGCCCCCACAAAACGGTCTGTCGGTACACCGTGGGGTTTTAGTCTTATTCACTTGACATAATGTATTTATTATTTTACAAAGATTTGTTCACTTAATTATTAATACTTATTATTTAACACTGAATAGTAATTATGAGGATTATGAGTGTTATGGACCGAGTCTGGGAATGAACTGCCGGGTGGTATCGAGGACCGTGAGAGGACTCGGAAAGTGCTGACGTTAGGTACTGGGAAAGGTGCTAGTTAGGAAGGGATATAGTTCTGTGGTGTTAGAGAAAGGTCAGCATATTAGGGTACAAGGTTCGGGTATAACAGAACGAGGCAATGGAGAAATCGGGGTGGTAGGGTATTACAGCCTGACTGGGTCGCAACCACCATGTATATGGCGAAAAGTCCGTCATAGTGATTTGCTTCTGCGGGTCGCATTTCGGGATCAGCCTGTTCATATCCAGCTATTCGCAGGCCGGCATGACAGCGGCGACCAGAGATAGATAGTGTGTCACTCGGTGGTCGCCATTGTTCTTGGACTGTACTGTGCTTACCATCAGGCATAGTGCCGTCACTTTGCCGTGCTATACAATAAAAACTAAATAAAATCCTTCACCAAATCTCCGGGTCAGTGAAGAATACCAACCTACATCGATTGGCCTGATTTCAGAACACGCAACAACTGAAACACCATTGCTTAGCTTTTCTAGAAATTAGCATAGGTTTGTTGCATAATATTTCAGAAATGAAAATATTTATTTGAAGCTATAATATAGAACATTTATATAAAATTATAAATTATACATATCCTACAGATTGCTCTCGAGTTTTATGAGTGGTGGGTAAGTCTGGGTAACGTGGAATTTAAAAGCGAAATTAAAAGGCCCGAGGACATCGAAGACTTATTCCAAGTAAGCTAAAATATTAATTAACACTATTATCTGCTAAATATATTTATTGATAAAATAGTAACGAGGTTTAAACTTTTCAGGTTTGGTTCGACGAGCATGCTTCGCGTGGGCTTGTGTTACATCCAAAGATACTTCCATGCGTTCTTAAAACAATTGCTGACTACGTTTGTGTATCTAAGGTATGTTTTTATAATTATACGTATTTTTATATATAATGTTTTTCTGTGCGTGTGTATGTCACTGAACTCCTCCTAAACAGCTGGACCGATTTTTATAAACCTTGTGTGCGTGTTCCAGTGGATCTGAGAATGGTTTAGATTCACAATTGCACCCGGTAGGTGGCGTTGCGGTTGACTTTTAAGATTTTTTTTATTATCAAGGCAGGACAACGTCCGCCAGGTCCGCTAGTATATAATAAAAATACAGGCCTTTGAGGTTCAATCACATCACAACTCTTGTAAGTATCGGTATATAACTACGACCATCCGAAACCGTTTTTTTTTTTGTAAAAGTTTCTTGAATACTTTTATTTTTATTTTATTTTTTTTTTATTTTAGCGAAGCAGGCTGGTACCAGCTAATCTTTATATATATAATTCTTCTGTACGTGTAAGTCCCTGAACTCCAAAACTTCTGGACATATTTTGATGAATTTTTTTATGTGTTCAGGTGTATTCAGAAATGGTTTAAATTCACAATTGGACCTGGTGGGTGGCTCTGCGGTCTGATTCTAGGATTTCTTTATTATCAGGGCAGGACAACGTCCACCGGGACCCGCTAGTTTGTTATTAATGTATTGCAAATTAATTAAGACTATCTCTGTAGAAATGAACATAACAAAATCGAACATTATTTGGGATCATTCAATCAATGTATACATATAATGTAAACATAAAAAATTTAGTTAATCTAATGTAAAGCACAACTAAGAAACGTGTAAGTATGCCGTGGCAGTCAAAGTGTTAATGCAGCACACGCTGTCTGAGTGTGCTGCGTGGGGGGAGCAGCGCCGCATTCTGGCGGCGGCCGGTGTGTACCCGGTCTGTCCCTCTATAGGTAGGAGCCCGGCGGTCACCTTCCGCCGGGCGGACCGTGGGGGCGGCTCTACAAGTTTGATTAGCTCGAACGATCCCTTGCCGCCCCCACAAAACGGTCTGTCGGTACACCGTGGGGTTTTAGTCTGTGCGACTCGGACATAACCCACCCTCTCCCCCGGGGGGGTGGCGTACCCATAAGGGGTTTCCCGACGTTAAAGAAAAAAAAAAGGAAAGTGTTAATGAATTATTTTTGTATCAAAGATTTTATCATTCAATATTTAAATTCCAGGCGGCATGCCCAAGTATTCTCAAGAGGCAGATTGCCTATGACATTCACGCGGAGACTAGTCCAGCTCATACTGTCGCTTTCGGAACATGCCTATCGCAAGATATGAAACATTTACCACCGAAGAACAATACGGAGACGATGTGGCACGGCGTTCAAATTCCAGAGGATCTACGCACAATGGCCTGTGTCTGGGATGATGTGCACCATCTTACGTAAGTATTTAATGAGATTTTTTGAGACGGGTTTCACTTAGAGTTTTAGATATCTGATTTAAATAAAATACAATGAGATTTTAATACAACTGCAGTAATTCGTATTGTTAATTTATCACGTTTTAAAATTTAAAAAGTTGGCGAAAAGGTATTAAAAAAAATTGTAACTTTATTTTTAAGTACATTCCATGTCATGATTTGTTATCACAAGTGATTGTTAGACGGTAAAGAATAAAATGTCCTTAATAAATTCCAATTGAGAACTTAAAATAATGAAATTATATCGTGAAAATCCGAACTGCACTTTTGATATTTATTAATTTATGATATTATATACTACCTTCCAATTCATTATTTTCCAATTATTTTGTACGAAATACAAATTTATTGTATAGTTTGATTTTTAATTTCGAATTGTTAACAACATCTCTCTATCAATGACCCATTAATTGGTCTGTTGGGTAATACATATATGAACCAAATATAGTTTTATGAATAAAAGACATATAACAATATTTTCCTGAAGTTTAAATTGCCCAAAACATAAATATTACGCAAACATCTGGAATTATTTATAATTTACTTTTTGAAATTTTAAATAACGTAGGTAACCATAACACGCAATTACGTATAAAGTACGGTTGTTTTATAATAAGCCGACCATGCACTAGAGCTTTGTAACATGACTCCTAGCAGACTTAGGCATTTACTCTTCGGTTATCGCGGTAATGCCCTGTTCTCGTCAGGGGGCCACTTCGACATTCGGTCCCGGTACAACCCGCCGCGCTAAACGGCCCGTCCCCACTTACTCCGTTCGCGCATAATGTACTTTCTGACGTAATATGTTAAAACGCATATAATACTCTGTTCTTGAGTGTTGCAACTTGATATTAGATAACCTACAACTACAATTCATATTTTTTCGAACTACAAATAGGTGTATATTACAGATCGACTAAGGCGTTCCACCAATGGCTGGAACAGCGGCCGCATCTGCCCATGCCACCGTGTCTAAAATCTCTTGGCACTGCTGATGATAAAAAGCAGTTATTCGTAGTTCCATCTGATTATGTGCTCCACCAAGATAGAAGTGGGTCATCATTGTCCCAAGACCTAGCCCTGCCAGTATCTCAGTTCTCACTGGAATTAAAAGAAGTGCTTAGTCAACTCATGAATCAATAATTATGAATAGATAACTTGATTTTATTGGTTTTTAGTCATTTATAATACCATATTACTACGTTATATTGTTTTTGTTTTCGAAGAATGTACCTACACTGATACATTTTTGTGAATGATTTCATAAAGTTTTTAAACTGAATTTGTATTGTATTTAATCGGTATCACAATAGAACCCGATAAAGCGATATCAGATGTCTATAAAATAAATATGAGTGTACGTTAACTCTATTTTTATTTGCCTTATTTCCGATGTACCTACAATATAGAGTATCATAATAGTGTGTTTGTCTATTCTTAGTAAGGTTTATTCCCAAAGGTAACTTCAATAACCATAAATTAGTTTTTGCTTTCACATGAATGTTATAGAGTTAATATCATATATTGTAAGATATGTAAACGTAATTTTATTACGAGATTCTCTTAGTAAAACAAATCAAAACTATTTTATTCAATTTAGGCCCTAAGAAGGCGCTTATGAACGTCAAAACTGCCACCAGATCGGAAAACAATCCAGTCGTCGAGAAGAACCGACAAGAAAGTCGATCGGGTTTATCTTCTTGACATGCATATATTTAAAGTACATTACACGTTACAATCGTTTATCCTAGATGCACAGAGAAAGGAGTCCACTCCTGACGTCATCATCGATCACATATCCACTCTATAATAGCCTTAAATACGTGAAAAGAATAAAACTTAGCAATTGTACTAATAATCTTTATGGGTACATAATATGCCTATAAATGCATTACTCAAATACGAACATTAAAACTAATATAATGTATAAGGAAATACCTATAATCTATTGACCTTTTAGCTTAACAGTCAAGTTCGAATAACGTCCTTAAAATAAAAACAACAAAATAGTTTTATCAACATAATAATGTTTTGAATTTATTATAAACTACATATGCCTGCGGCTCCACACGTACATATTTGTTACTCAATAATTGTCTTCGTCTTGTAATTATAGATTTAATCATACATTGTGATTTCTAAACCTATTCTTAATATTTTAGTTTTTTAAATGTTTAACACACAAAGCTGCATACAACATTTCTTGGCTGAGAATAACATAAATATTAATTTTTCAAAATTGTTATTATACAATTTCTATAAATGTTATTGATAATTATCATTGAGGAATAATATGTTTTCTTTGAAATTGCACAAAAATTGGGCAAGTCGATTTTAAGCTAAATCCAGTCATACAAACATAAGCACGTACCTAATAATTTTTAAATCTCAAATTAGTAATCAGTGCCTTATGTAACAAATATCTAAACCAAAAATTGGGAAAAATTAAATGCACAGACAGAAGTATAGATGTCTTAATGTTTTTTTAAGTAAAAAAACTATTATTCGTATTTGATTGAACGAAAACAAAAGACTATCACAATGATAAAAATAGCAGCGAAAATATGGGTATCTATTACTTGAGAATTGTGCTAAGTCAATATAAACATTATTGAAACCTTATTTCTGGTAAATTAAAACAAAGAGGAAACATAAAGTGGTCATAAACCGAACGCGATAATTATATGATACGTCTCTGTCTTTATCAATAACAGATAACGATCATACTATTTTTTTATTAATTCATTTGCAATCGAAATCGCACAATACAAGTGTACACACAAACATTAATTAGTGCGGATAGTGCTCCCAAGAAAATGAAATACTAAAAATTATAAAAACCTAGTATTTATTTAGTTTCAATAAACAAATAAATTAATAAACATGACTGATACAAATACTCAGAATCCTACTAGAAAAGAACTGATGGAGGAAATAGTGAATAGAAAAAAAATGGGTGATAAAAAATTTCACTCAGAGTCGTCTCTTCAAAATTTCGCTGAAGACGATGAAGTATTTAACATGGACCCGAATCAAGATCCAGGAGTGAGCATTCATTATAGTTATTTATATAATTAAATTCAGAATATACTTTGATTAACAAAACAACATACTATGTAATGTATCACTAGTTTTAAAATTTCTAAAGTATTGAGAATGTCTAACAACAAAGCAAACTATAATATTGTTGTAAAGAAAATTAAAATCTTCCTTATATGTAACTTTTTCTATACATACTTGGTTCCGCTATGTATTATGCTATTTTAAGTGTGATAGCTATTTATACCATGGTGATCAATTTTGCTTACTTTTCTGTTCAGGTACTTAATAAATCTATGAACAGTCTACCGAGTATAGATGATCAATCAGGTCGAAAGCGAACTATGTCCCAGCCGGGACCTATCTCAGGAAGTTTACTGACTGCATCGGCAGCAAGAACAGCACGACGGCGACCCCAAAAAAATGTTATGTACGCACCGGAGCTGGAAAGAAGTGTAAGTAATTTTTATTTTGTTATCCTAGGATTAATTAAGCCGAAGAATTTTTTTACTTAACGTTTCAATGTTTGCTCTTCAATTTAGCTTGATATTAAATAACGTTGTGGCCCAAGATAGTAGCAAACTAAATTTAAAGATATCGAAGGACTCCTATAGGTGCTTAATAACATATTTTAATTTGAAACTTGTAGCTAAACATACAGACATTCTAAATATCCTTTTCACAATGCTATGGTTTCGTTCTGATGGTTTCATTCACCGAATGTTTCGGTTTATCATACTTAATTCGATTGACACGATTTTCATATATAGAAAGAACTAATTAACTAGTTACTCTGGAGGTGGGCGACACTGGCTGCGACATTGGATGCGACACAGGACAACTAATGCAGCTGATATCGGTCCTTTTTCATATTGTACAAATTTTTTGGTTCCAATAGATAATGTAAATTTAAAAAAAGTTGAGGCATTCATATGAACTCCTTACCGAAGTGATAACTCAAACCAACAAAGTGATGTTGTGAGTTTGTGACGTTGTAGGGGGTAATCTCAGGAATTACTAAACCGATTTATATATTCACGCATACGGCTTGTTTTGCAACAAATGTTATGTTCACAAAAGTAGAACAGTACAATCATATAATATTCTGTTTTATAGGTTCTAATGTATCTATTTTTCGGTATATTCAAAGTAAATCTAGGCCATATCCTTCTTCGGGTCTCCGACCCCTATGTGAAGTTTCTCTGAGTACCAGAATTATTAATAAAAATATAACAAAAAAGAAGAGTTTGTAAAAGCACAGGGGAGTTATAATTTTTTAACTTTTGTTTATAAGAACTCAATTAACTATTATAATTAACTACTGTTTTACAATCCTTGTCCTGAATAAAACTTAATACTCGTGGTTATTAGCAAATATGTACCTTCTATGGATGTAACATAATTAATCAATCCTTCTATTGTCATTTGTTCTATGTAATCCACATATGATATTCATATAATGTAGAAATTAAGCGCAATATTTTATATGAGAGAACTGGTAAAACTTGTTACGTAATTGTATTCATAATGTCTTTTATTAATCGATAATTTTGCATCTAATAATTTATCTGCTGTTAATCAAAGCGAAGAATATAAATACACGAACGTATATCAGTTTACTAATCTGCTTTAGTTTGTATGCCCTGAAAATACATATATACCTATGGATTAATATAAACGGTCACAGTATTTATCACTTTCTATCGCAAGCGGCGCCATGTTTTCGATACGATCATTAAAATACACGTTTTGTCATATGATACTGCTTATTATCTAAATAATTATAACCTAACAATACCATTTTAAGAAATTGACGTGTAGTATTTATTTGTATTCATTTCATTTTTCTACGTCATTTTCATACTTCACGCTTCAACTTATAATTATATAACTTCAACTTCATTAACTTAAATGTCCCAGTTTACTTTTTTTTTTCGAACTGACTACGCTATTGACCAAGCAAGGTCTTAACAGCTTCACCGGACTAGTCCCAGTTTACTAACGACCAGTATGTACATAGATATAATCTTTTGCGTACAGAAAAGTTCTTAGGGTACGCGACTTGATGGGTTATGGGAACTCTCATTCGTGATTTTTACCTAATGCAAGATTTATCGAACTATACCTCAACAACTTTCAAGTCGTCACTTTTTTCATAAGGATCCATATATTTATTTACCGTAAGCCGATAAAGATATAGATTAAATTCAATATAATGTATGAATTAAAACAAAAACGTCAAATTAACTGACACCAGATCAAGATCAAACTTTGACAAATAACAACAAAAATAGCAGTAATTCGTTTAAAAAATGTCATCATATTTGAGATTTCATACACTAATCTTTGACATGATAATAATGAATACAATGTATCGATGAATTTATAAGGTTTAATTTATTGATGAAAAATGGATACGAGATATAGTTCTTCTTTATATTATATCCATGGAAAATTTATAATCACGACCTAAATTTATGAATGAACTCTCCTTAATATCTCCATGAATTTGGTTCTACAATATGCAATATTGATGTGTCATTGAAATGTACAAAGATATGCAATACTAACTCTGCTCGCCACTTCGTTTGCGTTAAAGCAGATTTGATCTGCCCCTCGAAAGGAGTACATTTTTACTGGGTGAAAATCTTATGTCCTGTTCTATACCTATAATATAGTTGAGTAGCTAAAAGGCTTGAAAGCATCACAAAGATACAAACAGACTTACCTTCGCATGTTTATTGATTAGGATATTTCATTAATATTCGTTTATTAAAGAGACGTCAGTTTACTTAATAAAGAGACAAAAAGAGTCATCATGTATGGGAAATAATAGGAACTCAACAGTATATTTTTCGGGCATCTTTAACATTTTTTTGTCTTAACATTTCAATGTTTGCCTTTCAATTTTGCTTGATATTAAGTAACTTTGTGGGCCAAGATAGTAGCAAACTAAATTTAGAGCTATCGAAGGACTCCTATAGGTGCTTGGTAACGTATTTTCAATATGAAACATCTAGCTAAATATACAGACATTCTAAATATCCTCTCCACAATGCTATGGTTTAATTCTGATGTTTGCAGTCACCGAAAGCTTCGGTTTATCAAACTTAATTCGATTGTCACGATTTTCGAATATAATATATTACTATCATAAAGCTAAAAACGTTTCAAAACAACAAAAAAAATTAGGAACGAAATATGTTACTCTAGAGGTGAGCGACATTGACTGCGACACAGGACAACTAATGCACCTGATATCGGTCCTTTTTCATATTGTACAAATTTTTTGGTTCCAATAGATAATGTAAATGTAAATTTAAAAAAAGTTGAGGCATTCATATGAACTCCTTATCGAAGTGATAGCTAAAACCAACAAAGTGATGTTGTGAGTTGTGAGTTTGTGACGTTGTAGGGGGTAATCTCAGGAACTACTAAGCCGATTTTGAATATTCTTTTACCAATAGAAAGCCACGTTAATTGTGGGTGTCATAGGTTGTATATTATTACGCTAAGACCAATAGGAGCGGAGCAACAATGAAAAATGTTTTAAATTTGAGGGTTTTTTCCTTTTGAGAGCTTCCGCTGCGTCTTAGTCCAAAATAACTATAAATTAAATAATAAATTCCACGCGTACAGAAGAAGAAGTCGCGGACAGAAGCTATTAACTAATTATATTATCTATACTAATATTATAAAGAGTTAAAGTTCGTGAGGTTGTAGGGGGTAATATCTGGGAAGGCGGAGAAATAATGGTCGAACGAAAACGTTTCTAACGAACGCTGCCTTAACGATGAGAGATATATGATTGAGTTCTAGAGAAATTTTGTAGCTTGATAATGCCTATTACCGCCCAACGAAGTGGGCACGGGTCAGCTAGTTAAATATATTTTTATACAGTTTATTAATTACTCAAAACTCAAATACTCGGGCTGGACAATCTCAATACAAAACATCAATATTAGACTACATAGGCCGCTATACTAACGTCACTAGTCTGACGCATGCCGCGCAATCACAATACGCTCGGTCACGCTTTACTAGAATATGTCATGTCATGACGCGAAATCATAACTTTATCTCCTGCCAAAAATACCTCTCAACGTGCCTAAAGAAGCCACTTCAAAACAATATTGCAGTACCTACACAAATTTTCTTCTGCTGGATGGAAAAGTGTCTCGCGTTGTGATTAGAAAGATTCTCTACGTATCACTGCTGAAGATTTTTTGTCTTTATTTGGAATTGGGATTTGGTCACAAATTGACCATGTCACCCCAGTGATTACCAATAAAATAGAATATGAACTTAATCAATACAAACAAACTTTAGCGGTTTTTAATTCCAGACATAACCAGCCTATAAACCATTCTTGCTTCCTCGGATGTCGGGAAATTATCGGCATTACATAAACTCTCCGTGAGTTTACGAGTATTTAAAGAGTCATTCAATTTATTTTCGAGTGCTAATCTTGGGGCTCTCAGTGGTCATCTCAGCCCCCCCTTTGTGCGGACGGACGAGGAAACTGTTAGAGGAATATTGCATCCTTCGGTAGCCTGTCCATCGTTGTCCGTGAATACGGACAGGTCCTTGGGTTGCACTATGTGCGATGTTGGTGATGTGGTGATGTATCCTTGCGGTGGACATCAGGAATCATACAGTGATGCAAGCACGGTTTTTTTTTCTCGAACTGACTACGCTATTGACCTGGCAGGGTCTTCATAGCTTCACCGGACTACTACCGATGCAAGCACGGTGTTTCTTGAGTGAAGTGTGACTATGTATCCACTTGAGGTTTCTTCCTATATCGCGTCCTTATGCGCAAGAGATCTTCTTTTCAGGAATCTTATACGTGGGAGGGTCGTCTGGGGGCTTGCTGAAGAATTGATTATTTATAATCATTTAACATTCATATTAAGGAAATGTGAAGTAAAAAATCTTATAATAAATAGTTTCCAAATTCTAAAAAAGTGGTTGGAATCGTAGGGTTTGTCGAAAGAAGTAAAAACTAAAAGCAACGGAATAACTGTGTATTAAAAAAAAAATTAAATCAAATGCTGTCTGAACTATTAAGTTTCGTATTTTGTACATTGAAATCATTAACATTGGTCTGGTTACCACAACTATTATATGCATTTTTATGTAGTTTATTATATATTAAAAATATGATGGGGTGTACAAGCTCAATACAAAATATCAATATCACATGTGCACAGGCCACGTGTCACTAGTCTGACGCAAGCGCAATACGTCACATGTCACTGTCATCGGTGGCGTCCGGTGACGTGAAACCACAAGATTTAACCGATGCAAAATATCAAACACCCATATGATACAGTCGAGTATATACAATTTCTTGCACGAGCGCAATATGTCATATGCATGTTGAGATCATTGGTGACGCGAACCCATAAGCTTCTTCCCTTCCAAATAGTTGTTTTTAAAAATCGCTCAAGGCGACTGCTGAAGCCGTCGTTTAAAAACTATATTAATAATAATTGATTAATCAAAACCTAAGTAATTAATGGCGTCCTATCAATCACATGATTTTTAGATTCCGGATTACATATCGGACTTAAAACTTAAATACAGGTATGCAATACTGATTAGAAACGACGTATTTTAATTATGTATCACAATGATAACCGTGAAATTAAAAAACAAATTGTTTTTATATAACTTTTTTTATATGATATGAGGCAGGTGAATAGGTTGGTCAGCTGATGTTAAGTGATCACCACTGTCCATAGACACTTGCAACTCCAGGCAGTCGCAAGTGCGTTTAGCTTTAGCGTGGCTCTACTACCTACGAGACAACGAGTAAAAACGGGTTCATTAGTACGAAATAACTATAACGCGGGTTTTTATATAAATTTGCTTAATTAAATTAAACATAATTGCAACAGATTTTGATCTTGTTTTCACTATCCTTTAGATATTTTTTCCCCAAAGGTATATACAAGTAAAAGGATAAAGGCCTGTCATTCTGCACGCATCACGAAAAATTATTGGATAGATTTCAATCAATTTTTGAAGTGAAATTTCTAATGGCACAGTAGGATAAATTTTCTTTACACGTTTAACGTTAGGTAGGTATGTATTTGTGTATATATGTATGTATGTATAAGTGCCCGACTGGCTCTAGTAGTATACCAAAATGAGTAAATGTATGGTTAAGTATTTATACTACAGGATTTCGTATAGTTTATGAGCATTATCATATAGACATATAAATCATACATTTTGTAGGTGGTACTGAACTGCTGAAGCTATTACTGGTTTCAGCATGAATGGGTCGGCTCCCCCGGGGTACTACCACCCTCTCACAGAAAACCGACGTGAAGTAACAATGCTTGCATTGTTGCGTTTCGTTCGGTCAATGAGAGCGCCGGAGGCCCACCTACCTTCCTCTTCCTCCTCTCCCCTTCCTCTTCCTCCCCCTCCCTTCCCCTAACACAGGCTGGCAACACACTTGCGACTCCACTGGTGTTGCTGGTGTCTATGGACGGTGGTGATCACTTAACATCAGGTGACCCACATGTTCGTTTGCCTCCAATGATATAAAAAAAAGAAAAAAAAATCATTTAAAAAATATAAGCCAAAGAAGTTTCACTTATTCCTCGTTTACACAATGATACACGCTATTTTTTATTACATCTAAGTTCTTGGTCCTTATTTAAAACAAAAATTAATGCAATATTTCCATTTAGAATACTTATTAAGGATTTAAAGAATAACGGTTTTTATAAGTAATACGCGATCAGCGATGTGTATTTTCTGGATGTGGAGACTTCTTGATTTCGTTACCACTTGGTGCAAGCGTTACAGTCCGCATGTGCAGGGTAACGCAGACGAAGTTATATTATCGTTGGTTCGTATAATGCACATGTACAGTACGTTATAATTGCGCTGCTGCAACATGACGTTTCTATGCGTAATTATCAATCAGTTGAATTAGAAGTATAAAATCTAATAGATAGACTAAATTCTATTGATGTATGTGTTTGCCTCTTTATCATGAATCATTTTATTTTCATTGATTTTCAAACCGTAATGATTATAAAGAATGTTCACTATAATAATACCCTGTCGACAAAGTTGAAAAATATGTGTAAACGAAACTCGCTAATATGTAACGGGTTCTAGGATTATTTAAAAAAAGATTTCTCACATACCGACTGGATATATGTTTGAGTGAGTCCCTGGATAGTTTTGATTCACAATTGGAAACGGTAGGTGTCGCAACAATCGGGATTTAAATATTTAAAAAAAATCGTTAAAAATACAATTGAAATCGGTAATAACCGATTCGGTGCAGACGAAGTTGCACGGGTCAGCTAGTATATCATAAAAATATATTTCAGATCCATACTTTGGCCGAATCTTAAGAAATAACTATTAAGGAACGGCATGTTTTAAAAATATCTGCAATAAAATCCGCGATGGTATATGTTTATCTTTTGGGGATAACCCACAGTATTCCTTTTTATCTTTTACACGCCAATCTTTATCAAATTAGATGTGTAATTTACCTTGAGGATATAATCTAGATCAAGATTGTCCTTTACAAATTATGACTTCAGCGAATATCTTACGAGATATCACAAATTTTAAATTACGTTCAAAAATATATCTTTCTTACTGGATTTACGATACTTCTTTTACTTTAATGATTTGGAAATAATTTACCGAATATCACATGTCTCTTGGAAACTTAGTACCACTTTAGTACATTGCACCCATGCGAAGTCGGGGCGATCGCTAATACTTAATAAAGTATTATAATTGACGTGTTATCAGTAACATATATATTATTATTGTATTTTTTTTAATGATTCAAGAGTCTGTAAACTAAACCATGTATTCTATAATTGGCAGTATTTTAATTTTACACGTTTCTGTTATTTTTTAATAATCTATTTTACATTTTATTTATCTTATTCTCGAATTTTGAAATATTTCCCTATTAAGAGGCTGTTAAACGGTCCAACAGTATTTGGTTTGATTTTTCTTTTGTCAACAACCACGCGTACTCGTAATTTTTTATGTTTTATTACTGTTTATACTTCTATAATAATATTATAAAGAGGTAAATTTATAAGTTTGTGACGTTGTAGAGGTAATCTCAGGAACTACTAAACCGATTTTGAAAATTGTTTTACCAATAGAAAGCCACGTTATTTGTGAGTGTCGACGGTTATATATTAAACATTTTTTTTTTTTTTTAACGTGGGGAAATCCCTTATGGATACGCCACCCTCCCGGGGGAGAGGGTGGATTATGTCCGAGTCGCACGGACTAAAACCCCACGGTGTACCGACAGACCGTTTTGTGGGGGCGATTTAGAAAGTAACTCAGAGAAAAACGATCGAAATAAAAAGTTTCTTACGAAAGCTGCCTTAACGATGAGTGGTCATATATGATTGAATTCTAGAGAAAAATTTTAGATCTTAATAATGCCTATAAAAAGTCAGCGACAGCATATATCTAACTTTTATATTTAAATCACAAAACTAGTTTTTTTTATAATGAATTGGGCACGGGTCAACTATAATGTATGTACTGTAATGTATATAATATATGTACTGTAATATTTTTTGAAAAAGCTGAAAATTCAATGAAAACAATCTTATTATTTTCATCTTTATAACAAGATATATATATTCAAACAGGTAACAATGCCAATGTACTAGAATTAACCTAGATTGTAGGCGTCGTGGCGTGACACGAGGCGGTGCGCGCGTTTTAATTTTGTCCTGATAATATTTTATTGTTTTAAGGTAACCTTAAATACCTATAAATAAATTGATAATATTCAGATAAAGGTTTACTGTTGTTGTTGACTATTCATTGGCCTACCTTTTTCTATTTTTAAATCCATTCGTATATATTTTAAGTAGATCAATATAAATGTAAGTGTCAATGACTACATATCTCTCTAAGTAATTTGACAATAATAATACGCCGTGTATTTTAGAAATATGATTTGTTCTACAATATCATTATGTTTTCTTCATAGTATATGAAGATTATCGTTACATACTATAGAAAAAAAGTCCCCTACCGCGACTGTCTGTCAGTTTGTTCGCGATAAGTTCAAAAACTGCTGAACGGATTTTCACGCGGTTTTCACCTGTAGATAAAGCGATTCGCCAGGAAAGTTGTAGTATATATTTTGACAAGGTTTTTTTTTATTATCCGGGCGGGACAACGTCCGCCGGGCCCGGTAGTTACATAATAAAATGAATAATTATTTCTAAAAAGATAAGTATGTCCACTAATTACTTATTAATACTAGTTTAGGTGCAAACTCAAGATAAAAACAAAGTCAATGTAAGTAAATCAACGCAAATGTCAAAGAAAATATTAATTAATTATGATAAGTTATCATAATGATCCGATTATAACAGAATAGATTTTTCCTATATTATTATTTTCTATTCGCACGCAAGTAGATAATAACACCGGAAATGTTTAATAGTCGATGAACCTGTTTTACATTATTTTCAACGTAAATCTATATCCAACCTCGTCCATAGTTTAAACAACGAATTCCTGTATATGGACGCAATGGCCTGTAATAATTTTTTACCATGAGAACTGTATGGATAAGCCTAAATAATACAATTAATTGTTGATTTTGCATAACTATTCATATTTATTGTGAACACGTGTTACGATGATGTAAAATTATATAAACGTGGCTATATTAATCAGAAGGATCAAGCTATAATGAAAATTCGATTTTCATAGAGATTAAAGTAGATTAACTTCATTATCAAAACTCAATAAAATTTCATGATTAAACAAAATGCAATTCATTTATAGTTTTACTTTATAAAATTCGTATTGTCTGCATAATTATCAATTATATTACGCATAAGGTCTGACCAATTTTGTTCTCAAGTCATGGTCTTATGTCAATTGTTTTATTTTTAATGAAACTTCTTATTGAAGATTTTTGAAATTCTGATCTGCAATCTTTTTGCGTGACAAAGAGTGATGGGTATAAACACTGTGATGGCTAAAGTTTAAAACACCGGTTCTCGTTCAATCGCTGCAGTTAAGCAACGTCAGGCGCGGTCAGTACTTGGATGGGTGACCGCCTGGGAACACCCCGTGACGTTGATTTTGTTGTTTTATATTTCTTATTAATATGTTTCCCTGTAATACAAAAGTTTCACTTTTATCGTTTGTCTTTACGACACGCCCTGTTTTTTTAAACATGTGAATAAAAAAACTATTTAAAAAGCTACAGTAGAGTAGCAAGCTGTATTTCGCGTAAAATTCTATATATCTTTATTTCCAATGATTATTAATCCCGTCTAAATTACATTGAATATATTATTTACATTGTAAGTATAGAGTGTAAGGTTAATATCTCCTATTTTGTCAATAGTTGATAATGCCACTAAAATAGTACAATATTATATTCCTCCTCTTCAGAACATTTCGCTCGCAATTTGTGACAGATCAGTTAACTAGGTGTGGATATACGCAGTGACTTCAACTCTGGGGATTACTGATGATATGTAATTTCGACTACATCTCGGAGACTCGACATCATTGGCAAAGTACAAGAGCACTTCACGCCCGGTACAAACTTTATACACAAATTCTCCATGTGTGAAGTATTGTTCGCATTTCTAAGATGGATCCACAAATTGCCTCCTCGATGCTCTGGATATGTTGCAAATCCAGCTGTCCCTTTTGTGAATGATGCAGAGATCACCAAGTCTACTTTCCATTCATTTGCGTACGGACATTGCCTCACTAATTGTGTTCTAACATCTGTGTCATTGCGAGTAGAATAAAGAGCTATTCAATTTAATTTCCTCTGCTCCCTGCCATGAAGAACCATACTAAATGCGCTTCAGTACTACAGTTTTACGGTAACTTCAATCACAGCACTGACTTTTTAAATTCTTTATTAGGTCTTAGCCTTTGACGATGTGGTCTAAACACGGTAAACCTAGATGGAACTAGCTCTTCAGTGGAGCTGCTGATAAGCACCAGCAGGTGCTTGGAGACAGATTTTCGACTTAAGGGTGATTGATAGCCAAACTGACTTAGAAAAATCTCTACCACCAACCGTACTTCATTATAGGTGGTAGAGCCACGCTGAGGCTATTACCGGTTTCAGCATGAATGGGTCGGCTCGCCCGGGTTACTACCATCCTCTCATAGAAAACCGACGTGAAGTAACAGTGCTTGCATTGTTGCGTTTCGTTCGGTCAGTGAGAGTTCTTAGACCACCTCCGCTCCTCTCTCCTCTCCCTCTCCCTTCTTCCCCCCATCCCATTAATACAGGCTGGCAACGCACTTGCGACTCCCGTGGTGTTACTAGCGTCTATGGGCGGCTGGTGATTACTTAACCTCAGGTGACCCGCCTGTTCGTTTGCCTCCTATGACATAAAAAAACTATGATTTAATTATAATGTTTTCCTTCAACGACTTCAACTTCGACTTCAACTTTCCTTTTAGATCAAGGATTCAAACCTACATCTATCGAGGTGTCCGAAAACGATATAAAATAAACTGCCATCGCTTCAAACATTGAAATCGTCTTCCAACCAGTTTTTACTCAAAATCCCCCTTTTTGTAAAATCAAGTCTTAAAACCGTAACGTCAGGAACCATTTAACCACGCTAACATGACAGGGACAACCGGTGTTGGTTGCTCTTGCGGTAATCGCAGGTACTTTTGAATTACCCGGTCTGTCCCTCTATAGGTAGGGACCCGGCGGTCACCTTCCGCCGGGCGGACCGTGGGGGCGGCTCTACAAGGTTGATTAGCTTGCACGATCCCTTGCCGCCCCCACAAAACGGTCTGTCGGTACACCGTGGGGTTTTAGTCCGTGCGACTCGGACATAACCCACCCTCTCCCCCGGGAGGGTGGCGTATCCATAAGGGATTTCCCCACGTTAAAAAAAAAAGGTACTTTTGAATTATACTGTTTATTATCAGAGATAGTGATGTCATTTTTCCATACTTAATACAAAATAATTAAAAAGTAGGTATTGTTATTAATTTAATTTATTACAATAATAAGAATGGAAACACTTCAATAATACATTTAGAATGGGTATATTCATAGCTTGCATTTAAATAAATTATTAATTTCAACTCACAGCATTATTATTTTAATTTTATACTCCTATTGGTTTTAGCGTGATGATAAATGATATGAATGATATGAATACATGATATAGCCTTCCTCGATAACTGAGCTATCTATCACTGAAATTTTTTTTCAAATCGGACCAGTAGTTCCTGAGATTAGCGCGTTAAAGTAAACAAACTCTTCAGTTTTATAATATTAGTATAGATACTATACGGTATATTCTAATCGATTATTATATTTAAAAACATAAATAAGCGTTCGAGTTTATTATTAACTTCCATGATATAAAAAGCTGTTGTAAAATATAAGTAGATACAGTTCCATAGTGTTGATCGGCGGTGAGCACGGGTTGTGTTTGTGAGGCGGGTCACTCTCGCGCAGCCAACTGTAAACCTTTTGAGTCCAGCCGGCCGCGACTCACCCCTTTTAAACCCACTCCCGACTACAGCCACCCTCACCTGTAAATACCTGCTGCGAGAACGGACACACCGTGCCGCCCCAACGCGTCGCCTAATGAAAATTCAATCTCTTTATTTTTTATTTTTTTATTTCCATCAACGTCATAAATACACAGTCTAAATGCCCTTTAATGTTTATCTCGTGTACAACATCGACATACGATAGTCAACTTAATCATACATCAATCGTTCATTTATGTTTTGATAAAACGTACATATTTTTCAAAGTGGATATATAATATATATATATACTTATATATTAGTTAGAGAGTAAAGAGACGAAATCTATATGAGGCATATAGAATCAAAGACAGCTAAGTGCCACAAGTTCTAAAAATGAACTGAGTATGGAGCCATCTAGTCTTATTGGTTGCAAATCACCATTTAATTCCTACAAGAAATAAAATACAGCCTTTTAATTTTCGTTTTTGAATATAAGTAAAACTCCAACTCTGAGAATAGATAAACATTTTTTTCGTTTCCTGCAAATTTGGCACTTAGCTGTTTTTGATTTTCAAAATCAAAATATCCTTTATTCAATTTAGGCCCTGAGAAGGCGCTTATGAACGTCAAAGCTACTACCGGTTCGGAAAACAGCCCAGTCATCGAGAAGAACCGGCAAGAAACTCGATCTGGTTTATTTTTTCATGTCATATATTTCTATAGTAATATAAATATTCACATTCGTTATTAGTGGATGCACAGAGAGGGGCGTCATTTCCAGACGTCACAATCATTCACGTATTGATCCACCCTATAATAGCCTTATTGTACTATAGTGATTTTATATGCCTCATATATTGATTATAATTAAGAAAAAAGAAAAATAATTGAGAGGCCTCAGAATCAATGACACAATATATGACAATATATTTCCATGGTTTTTATAATTTGTCTTTTCGTCTGTCTGTCATTGTATGTAGCATCATACAAAAACTACTGAACGTGTATCAACGAAATTTGTTATGGTAATAATTTATAGAGCAGTGTAACATCCTAACTAATATTACAAATGCGACTGTGAGTTTGTCTCTTAACTTTTCACGTCTTCAGTACTCAACCGATCATCATAACATTTTTCATATATGTTGTTAAGGGTATATAAAACGACATAGCTACCTGCCAGAAATAAAATCAAAAAAATGAGTGCGTGTAACCGTCACACACGATCGACGTAAAACTTGTTATCGTAGTTCCGAATTAGCTGATAGATGACACTACAGATAATGAAGCTTTGATTTAATTTGTTAGTTACATTGAAATCAGATGGCAGCACAGTCGCTCGACGTATATATATAATTCATTCTATTGTATAATTTTTTTATTATTCAATTGAATATGTTTTTTTTTTGCGTCATTTTCTATATTTTATTTACTTTATAACCAAGAGTTGCTAATAATAGTTCCTTAACTTTTTTTTTATGAGTCAGTTATTTTTTCTTCCTACTTTCAGCGGTTTGCTCGAAAAATTAAGAGAAAATATATTTTTTACATAAACTGTACTTTAACGACTCCTACTGGTGAACCAGTGCGAGTTACACAAAAAAACTACAAAAAAAAAACAAACACTATTTTAAAGAGCGTGAAATTCCCCACAAGTTCCATCAAACCGATTTGCAATATTGTAAAATCCGGGTAAGCATTAGAAATTTGTAAAAAAGAAAGATTTTTTACATGCATTTTGAATGGTAAAACTTTAAATTTAAATTGTAAGTACTTAAAATTAATATTAAGAGCTCAAACTTGGTGTGAATTTTTTTTTCTATATGTAGGTTAATATTTTGTGGAAAGAAAAAAAAATTTGTGGAAATGAACTACCCTAATACATAATAAATTCTAGTGTATGATTTTATTATTATTCAAATTAATATTTCTTAAAAAAAATTTTTGATTGATATCTTCTTAAACTATTTATTGACAATATCTAAAAAAATTCAATCAGGATGGTACGGGAACGTGACGCCATATTGCCGTAACGGACTTTCGTTGCATTGTCGTCCAGTTACCTCCCAGTAGCGCCTAAAGAAGGTTTACTTCAAAACTAAATCTATATTGGAGCGAGCGAAGTTACTGCCAAAAGCTAGTTTTCTGTATATCAATAGAGACGGTTGCTGTTATCGATATTTCAGGGTTATCAGGGCAGGGAATGAGGTCGTTCATAAGTGACTCAGTCACACAGCAGAAGTAAACAATACTGCTAGTAAATTTATTCCAATTCTGTTAATTTTTGAAGTGAAAACTTCTTTAGGCGCGTTGGGTGGTATTTTCGGCAGGAAATAAATTTATAAGTTCGCGTCATGACATGCTAGTAAGCGTGACTGGCGGTATTGCGTTTCCGCTGCTTGCGTTAGAGTAGCGTCGCGTAGTATAGGGGTATGTGTACATGTAATATTAATATTTTGCCGCTCATCATACGTTTGATTGATTAATAGACTTCATAAAAATGTATATATAATAATTGCTCCGAATGCCAATAGATATGAAAACCATACTTTCAAGCCGGCATGAGAATTGCGACCAGTGACGGATTACTTAACCTCTTGGTTATGGCAACTATTTTTGTATTGTACTGTATGTACCATAATATATAAAGTCAGTAACAGAATTATTAAATAAAAGTTTTGTACGCTGTTTCCCAAGATTCATCTGTCTTGAAACTTGAGCCCTATTTCAATTGTAAAAAAAAATTATCCCACTATTTATTTACCTCCACAATTTTATACACAAGCTAGACCATAACTGTCCGAATGAAATATGCTAAAATTACCTATTATTACGTCATAGTATCAAGTCTTCACAGGTTTTGTATTAAATGAAACAAATACATATAATAAGATTTAGATACGGCTGCATAAGTACAAAGGTTTAAAGACCAACATGATTAAATATCGTAAACTTTTTAACATAAAAAAAAACTTAATAACGATGCCAAAATCACACAAACACACCAGTTAAAGCCAACACCGAAATAAGCACTAGAGACATATGGTTCATCTACCCTAATTTTAACAGCTATGGAAATAATGACACTAAAAAAATCAAATAAAAAAAAACTTTATATGATTTAGGTCCTAAGAAGGCACTCATGAACGTCAAAACTACCATCGTTTTGGAAAACAACCCAGTCATCGAGAAGACACTACACACACTCATCCGCTGCGCAAACTTTACCAACGTCCGACTGCACACTTACCCGCTGTACAACCTTGTCCCACGCGATTCTATATTTAACAATAATTTTACAACTGATAAAAGTAAATACTTGTTAATCATTTTTCTGATTATACATTTCTTCCAAATAACGTACATTAGATAACCTGTGGACATATTACATGTATTATATATATCATAGCAATTCAACAATATTGCACACTTAACGAAAAATATCGATTTTCTTCTTCGATATTTCAACTATATCGAACAATAAACTCTTATTATTATCATTTTAAAGATTTGGGATATCTATTCTATGTTGTACGTCTCCTAGACATCCTCCTCAGCCTGTAAGAGACCCACAGGAAACCCACAAAGGAAGGTATGATCGGTACGCCAGGTCACGACATATTGGCGATTTTAATCTGACATACGGTAGTATTGCAAGAGTAATTCTCAGGTTCAAGTTTCCTCACGATGGTTTCCTTCACTGTCAGCTAATTACCAATTGCCAATTTAAATTAGAAACATGCGAGAGTTCTAATCTGCAGACTTCGTATTGACATTCCACTGATCGAGCCATTCGATCGTCACGATTTACTTTTATAGTAGTAAAAAAGAAACAGATATGTGTTTGCCTACTTTTTTATTCATACCATTTTTTGTACAATCCAGTGCTGATCAAATTTCACAACAGAGGAAAGTGTAGCTCCATTACGGGATTATTGTGAAACACAGGACGGCGTCGATCGAGAGAAACAGGCAACTAATGAAGTTATTAATCGGATTTTATACAGCTTTCCATGTCCACGTTCAGTACTTTTTAACTTCGTTTACTGCGATATTATGTTCTGCCTGAATATTCTTCTTCAAAGCTATTCTCAAGCCAACTGTTCTATTTATCATTCAAGTATATGTATATATAATTCTGCGATAAATATGGTTAAAAAGTAATTAAATATGGTTAAAAAATAATGTAATGAAAACAGAAACAGGTTTATTGGTGTGTTGGTAAGAAGACCTGCTATTGACCCTAGTGGTCGCAGATTTAATGCCCGTAAATGAGCGACTTTTGTGTGATAAAGGTAATTCTGGATCTAAACATTTATATATATTAGATATTTAGTTATCATAACCCAGGCTACAATTTATTTAGAATTAGATGGTCGTACGTGAAATTGTGTACTGATAATATTCAGTAATATAAAAGAAATCGTTCGACATATTGTAAAATCATGTATTGCATTAAATAATTACATTTATTGCAAAATATCACGATATCTTAACTATATATATGTGTGTGTGAAATATTAAATAAATATTAATGAATTTCATTTAATAAAAAAATATTAAAATTTAAAGATACCACAATATTTATAAGCATTACGCGTTCAACGACGTGTATTTTCATGCCGCGGAGAAGTGGGGCAAGCGGTATGATGCGCATGCGCAGGAGAGGAAAGCAAACGGATAACATAGTTTACAAAGACATTTTGTAGGCAGATATATGTCTACTTTAATTTTTTTTCTTCTGATCATTAAATGTATTGTTTCGATAATAAACAACGCAGACAAAGTCACGGGTATCAGCTGGTATAATAAAATTATATGATAACATTTCAATAATAAAACGCATTTTCTGATAGTAATTATATTCGATTAAAGTTTTTTGCCGTCACTGAAGCTAGTAGCATCGCAGTAAAATATACAGCCGAACAATACCGACCATTGTAATGGGATTATAGTGAAATACAGGGCGGCATCGATTGAGAGATACAGGCAACTAATGAAATTATTATTACGTTTTTACACAACTTTTCGTTTTCATTTTTGACAAAATAAAATGATGTTAGAAGATAATATTAACATTCTGTTTAACATGCCAATTGTAGAATAATATTAAATGTATACGGAATAATTGATAATACTTTATTTAAGTAACGTATACATGCTGAGAATTGCTGTGTTTATAGACGATAGATATAGACGATATCTATGCGAGTAGTAAAAACGATGAGCGAAAAGCAGTTTGTTCCACAATGTGGATAAACCAATTAAGATCCTGAGTGTTCTTTTTTACGAATTGCCTTGTGTTATTGGTTTTGATGGGATTGACATCGTCGCCGGGCTTGGTGGCGAGTATAGAAGGCACTTATCCGAAATAGGAAAATACATAAGGTGGTTCAACGTCAGTTAAGCTCTTGCCGTCTATACAATCTCGCGAAATAAATGAATTCCACTCATGTAATCTACTCGAGGTAAATAAACGTACATTTATATAAATAAAAATCAATCGAATGTATGTACAGTCCGCGTCAAACGTTTTGGCTGCTCTGAATATAGGAATGTATGTATAATCCACTCCAAACTTTTTGGCTGCTCTAATTATAGGAATGTATGTATAGTCCACTCCAAACTTTTTGGCTGCTCTGAATATAGGAATGTATGTAAAGTCCACACCAAACTTTTTGGCTGCTCTGAATATAGGAATGTATGTAAAGTCCACTCCAAACTTTTTGGCTGCTCTGAATATAGGAATGTATGTATAGTCCTCTCCAAACTTTTTGCCTGTTCTGAATATAGGAATGTATGTATAGTCCACTCCAAACTTTTTGGCTGCTCTGAATATAGGAATGTATGTATAGTCCACTCTAAACTTTTTAGCTGCTCTGAATATAGGAATGTATGTATAGTCCACTCCAAACTTTTTGGCTGCTCTAATTATAGGAATGTATGTATAGTCCACTCCAAACTTTTTGGCTGCTCTGAATATAGGAATGTATGTATAGTCCACTCCAAACTTTTTGGCTGCTCTAATTATAGGAATGTATGTATAGTCCACACCAAACTTTTTGGCTGCTCTGAATATAGGAATGTATGTAAAGTCCACACCAAACTTTTTGGCTGCTCTGAATATAGGAATGTATGTAAAGTCCACACCAAACTTTTTGGCTGCTCTGAATATAGGAATGTATGTAAAGTCCACACCAAACTTTTTGGCTCCTCTGAATATAGTCGTAAGTTCAGGCTTGCGTATAATATAATCAAAAGTTGAATACAAAACAAAGTTAAATTATTATTATAGGAAACTAAATTGGCATTTATTTATTTTTATGTTGTATCGATGTTACACATATTATACGTGTTTTGCCAAGTTTGTGTTCTGCATATTTATGTTCAGAGCGGTCATAAAGTTCGGCGTGGACTGGACCAGGTGAAAGGTTAAGCAACCACAGCATTCTAGGATATAATACTTCATGGTCACATTTAACATATCTCTATATATATATTAGAGATTCCCACCTATATATTGACTCATCACGATATCTCTGGAACCATAAGGCGTAGCGACTTGAAATATGGTAGGAATATTCCTTTCGCCGAGTAGAGGACAGCTAAGAACGGATTTTACGAAATTTCACCCACAATGGGGGTTGGGGGGGGGGGTAATCAGGACGGGACAACGTCAGCAGGGCCCGCTAGTAATATAATAAAATCAAAACAAATATTAATAAAGAACAAAGAGAACATAAGTTAATGTTTGTTCTAAGTCTTTCAAAAGTATAAACACAATCGTAATAAACCTGGGTGCAATGACCGGTACCCAAAGCTGCAAAGGGCGACCCGGAGTTAATAACCTTCGATAATAAAACGAACAATAACCCCTTTTGTTTGGTTCATATCAGTCCCACGTTCACATTCAAGTGAATGTGAAATCACCCGACCGTAATTGACAATGTGATTTAACATAGAATCGCAGAGGATTGCGTATTATTATTGTATTTTTCTAGATAATTAGGTCAAATATTAAGCATTTTTATTGATTTAGAGGACGTCAATCGAGTACAGACTATCCTCCATAAATATTGCTACTGTTTTAACTTTCAGCCTGTATAAAAATCCTGTGTCACAATGTTTGTCTACGATGAACTCCGAAACTACTCAACCGATGTTCATGACAGTTGATATTTATGTACAAATTCGTTCAACCTGAGATATAGGATAATTTATACATATTTCGATTAATGCCCTCAATATTTTTAATTACAAATTAAATTACTGCCAATGTTAAGTTTCATCAGTCTCGAACAGATAGCGCATTAGTTGATAGAAAACTGTGGGACCAACCTTTATTTTTTTTTGGATAACTGAGTCACAATAACGCGTCGCCGGATCAGCTAGAATTACATAAATATGCCTGGGATAGTTCATCTGAAATTTTTCTTAAATGTAACTGGCAAAAAAAAATGGCCACTTAATAGTAGTTACAATGAGTGTGCGGGTTTGAGGTGCAGTGTCATCGGGTATGCTATAGAAATTATAGTCACTGTTTCGCACTATAATTAATACACATCTTAGAACAAATCTGTCAAATAGTATTTATAACATTACATACATATAACACAAACTATTTCATCAAGTATACCCCGATAATCTTAGGCAATATTGCCATACGAAACCATACCCCTTATCATATCATTATTAAATAATAAATAATTTAAGCATAAATTTTATTCTTTAAATATAACAGAGTACAAACCATTTTTCATTTTCCTCTGTAACGTGTATAATGTCAAACAGTTTTTGAGTATAAATGAACAATATTAGTAAAGCTTTGAAACGATGATAGCTTAGTGGTTAACGTGTTCAGGACACCGCGTTGATCGACATACGTTCAAATTCTTGCGAATGAGCTGGAGTTGTCAGTAAAGAAAAATGAAACATCATTATGAATTTATAGTTTGGTGGTACAGTTTTTCTATGTTCAATTGGATAGGCACCGCCCGCTAGTTGAAAGTCTGTTACCAAGCGCCTATAGGTATGATAAGCTGCAAAATATAAATATTACATGTACATATGCCCCAATACTGAATGTGCGCTTATTAAGGATATTCACTTAAGATCGATATATCGACTTTATTCGATGTTTTCTATACGAGTATATGCATATGTACATGTAATATTTTAGTAGGTTTATTACGATTGTGTTTATTAGGTAACTTTAACTTAGGTTCTCTTTGTTCTTTATTAATATTTGTTTTGATTTTATTATTTTATATGTTAAACGTGACCATGAAGTATTATATATATATATCGATATATCGTATACAATAAATATTTGTCATAACATCGAATCAATCTGATATAATATCAGATTGATTCGATGTTATGACAAATATTTATTGTATACGATATATCGATATATATATATATTTATAGAAACATCGAATATTTCCTTTATTTGCAAAGTTTTTCTAAAGAGCATTGGTGTTAAATAGATAAAGTGAACGTAAGTATTTGCAGGTATCTAGATTAAGGCTACTACTAAATATGTTTTTTTTTCTTTTACTGTTTTGAAATTTTGTGGTATGTATAAAATATTTCTATTAATTTGTCGTTATTATTTCACTTACAAATGTAGGTGTAACTCATCTTAATCATCTCACCATTATCTTAGTAGTACAATTCTATTCAAGTAACGGTCATAGAAAATCACCATTTTTACACTAATAGTTTAGCTATGTTACTCTGGTCTCTAATTCTACATTCACACATACAAAATCAAGGACCACAAACTTTGCGCGTTTTACCGGAAAATGGTATTATTAAACTTTTGTGGAAAGTATTCGATAGTGAAAAAATATCGATGTTTTCTAGCGGTATATCAATAAATATCGATGCCGGGATCCGTTGTTTTACATCGAATATAAATATCGATATATTTTTTTAGAGGAGACCCTTAGCGCTTATAGCACATCAACTTCTATACTGTTCCTCCTCATGAAAACAAAAAAACATGTGCAAACCCGCAGATACACTAGTTATACCCATACTACACATATACCAGTAAATAATTTATTTTAATATATGTACTAAATATTATAAATTCGACCTTGAACTACCATAAAATTGTATAATTAACACCTATTTTTTTAAAATTAAATTACAGGATTCAGCGAGCGACAAGCCAGTTCCTAATGGAGGGGATTCTGGGAATGCAACGCCCGTGGGTAAGTTTAATAATATAACGTATTATTAGATCTATTTTACACTTCATAGGTTTTAGCGTTAGAATACAATCTCATTTGATGTTAAATGACAATGGTGCAAGATAGTAATCATATTTAACCTAGAGGGCAGATGCCAGAACACATGTAGTTTCAACATGTGCTTGGCGATAGATTCTCAAAGTTAGGGCGGTAGCTAGCCAGGATTGCTTAGAAAAAACTCTAATACCATGCCATGGGTTTATCATGACGTTTTCCTATATCGAAAAAAAAAACGACATGATCGCAAGGAGCCAAACCTACATCGATCGACGAGGTGTCCAAATAACTATAACACACTAATAAAAATCATCATCATCATCAGCCTGTCAGAGACCCACTGAACGGTCACAGGCCTCTTCCCGAAAGAAGGTATGGGCATAATCACCACGCCAGCACACGACGTATTGGCGATTTCAAACTCTGAGAAATCCACAGTCCTATTTTTTCTCACATACAGTACGAGAACATTTCTCAGGTTCAAGTTTCCTTACGATGTTTTCCTTCACCGTCAGCCACTTAAATCACCAATTTAAATTAAACACTTAAAATAACAAACACTTAAACAATTAAATTAAACAATTTAAAAACCCTACCATCCTGCTTTTGCCATTGTCTCGTTCGTTATTCAGCAGGGTGCACCACGTGCAGGTGAGGTTGGCTTGTGTGTCTCAAGTCTTAGATGTTATTTGACATCCCTTACACCCCAAATTGTTTGTTTTTTATAGTATTTTTTCTACCTGCAACATAGGGCAACATTAGCTTGAAACTATAAGTATATGCCAGTTTTAATTAAATATTTTGTACTGTTTTATTTTCATATCAACTGATAGCGCCTCTACCAAAGTCGAAGAGGAACAACAATGATCTGAACCCTAGTACTAGATATCCTTAATTCAATGATGTCATGCGTTATATATATTTTACTTAATATTTTTTCTTAAGGTGACAGAAATAGCCCGCTACCGTACTTCAACTCCAACTACCGAAATGGAGACGTTAAATCTCTAAGTAAGATTTTTTTACTATATATCTTTCCTAAACCTTCCATCATAATATAATATAGTAGTAATTAATATTTGGTACTTTCGTATTAAATGCACCGCGCTCGCCGACGGCTACCGCGGCCGGCTTGCGTTATCTTTTTTCGCAAGTCTAACCTAAACTAATCAAAGCGACATAAAAGAGCACGCAATCTAAAAAAAACTAACCTAACCAATTTATTTTTCTCAAATTTCCCGGTTTGGTTCAGCTAGGTTAGGGTAAACTTGTGAAAAAAAGGCAAGGCCTCGGTATAGACAAACGATAAACCTGCTATAATTATAACGTATTATGAAAACAATATGATAAAATATTTATTTCATAAAAGTGAATACTTAAAATAAGCGTCATCTATCTGACAAATGTATGAGAAACCTGCATAAACAAGAATAAGTTAACATTTACTCTCAATAGATGTCACTTTTTGAAGTTTGTGTACTAAATAATATTTTCATTGCTTTGTAAATGTTTTCGATTAACAATAACCTGATCGAAGGTAAATGTATACAAAATGGTTATGTGATTGGTTGAAAATAATAATTTGTTAAGTTCCTAAACGAAAACTATATACATTGAATCTAACTTGTATTTTGTAACAATATTCTTGGATTTCAATACTTAATTATATTTTGTTTAGCGATAATACGATACATAATTTATTCGCTACGGTTCGAAATGTAGCATAATCCTTTTTATGTTTATATTTTGCAATTATTACTTGAAACGATAGTGTGTAGTATAATGAAGATTTGGTGTAAACAGTGTAAACTTGATAAAATACATTAATTTAATTGTAGAAGTAAATGTAAATAGGATTTTTTTTGTTTATTTTCATAAAAAGGGATTATCTCTTCTATGCGTATTTCTATTTCACTCCTTAACTACTTAACCGATCATCATAAAAAAATTAAGCATGAAGTCGCTTGTAATTTGAATGACGGCTCCAGGTTAGTACGAGAGAAGAGTATAGTCATCTATACTAATATTATAAAGTTATTTGTTTGGTTGAACGCGATAATCTTAGGAACTACTGATCCTATTTGAAAAATTCCTTCAGTGTTAGATAGATCATTTATCGAGAGAGGCTATATGCCTTATATCATTACGCTAAGACTAATAGGAGCGGAGTACCAATGAAGAATGTTTGAAAATCCGGTTTTTATTCCTTTTGAGAGCTTCCGCTGCGTGTTAGCGTTAGCCCAAAGTAACTATTCCACCCGGTCGACGTCGCGGGCAGAGGCTAGTATAATATATAAAAAAAAGGTAGATTCAAATATAAGTATCTAGGCTATCCACAAAATATTATGAGGTGGTCATCCGGCGCTCTCACTGACCGAACGAAACGCAACAATGCAAGCACTGTTCACGTCGGTTTTCTGTGGGTCGGGTGGTAGTACCCCGGGCGAGCCGACCCATTCCATTGCAAAGAACATATTTCATTTTATTAACCATTATGATATTGAGATTTCACCGTAAACAATGAAAAACATTGATAAGCGTAGACATATGACTTGGGACTAACGCCATCTTGAATACTTGCGTCTATAACAGGCGCTTCCACAATTATCGCTGTCTTTATCATAAATCCAGTGTTGCGCTAAACTATAGCTATTGCTAAGTTATTCTATACATATTATTTTTAATTTAATTTCTTTTGTGTCTAAGGAAAATAATATTAAAATTACAGCTATCTTCCTCACATACCATCTGAGTATATACCCAAACATATGTTTGAGTGAGTCCCTTGATAGTTTGGATTTACAATTGGAAACGGTAGGTGAGGCTGAAATCGGGTTTTAGGCGTATTAAAACTTTTCGCATTTAAACATATAATTGAAACCGAAATATGATAACCGATTTGATGCAGACGAAGTTGCACGGGTCAGCTAGTTAAGAATATATTGGGAGGGCAGAGTTAAGATACCGAATTCCTGAAACTTGATCTAGATAGGATTCTAAAAATTCTTACATAACAGATGCTCTACTATTGAAATTGTTGTTTTATTATTATTTGTTTGTATTATAAATTACGCATACAAAGTGACAAGCAGTTTTTAGTATTACATAATTTTGTTACTGTTTAAAGTGCAAATTTATCCTGTTTGTGACTAATTTTATCGCGATAACTGTAATTACTGGAAAGATATTATATCATTTATACAACTTTGTCAATCGGTCCATATACGAGTACATTTGATTTCAGACCGTAGAGGATTTTGCATGTAAAATAATTGTAGTTGGAGAATTAATTCACTATGTGTGGTAAATGTTTCTTGTATAACCTATATAATACTGTATATTCTTCGGCTTCATTCTATTTGTGAATAAAAGTTCAATCATTTTTGTATTAGGATTACGTCTTGGACGATAATCTATATTCTATTATCGCATTGATCACTTGATCAGATCTCTTCCTGCTCTAATGATGTATTTCTTACTAAATGTAATTATTTTACAGATAGTTATCGTTTATATATACCTACCAATGACATGAGGGGTGCTGCGACTCCTAGAAAACGGTCCGTCGCTACAATGGACGCGCAATCCATACGTTCGATAGAGACACAAGCACCGCCGCCGACGAGTCCCGAAGACAACAAAAAACTAACCAAGTAAGTGCTACCTACTACTATCATGTTTATAAGGAGTTTTAGTGATATTATTATTCGTGACTCTGTTTTGATAACGATATGACCTAGTTTCGTTTGTGATATGATTGTTTGTTGTTATAGAAAATTGTGTTACGTATTACCTTGCAATCGGAAATGTAACTAACAATACTAACTAGATATTTTAGACTTTCTGTAAAATATGCATTAATTTCTTTTTAGTTATTTGACAAATATGCTAGAAGTTTATAAAAGATATTATACCAATACTTATTATTCAATTCCACATAACACGTGAATAATGAAATGTAAGTAAAGTAAATAATTATTCAATCTTATTTGAAAGAATAGTTATTTGAACATGTTCACGGAGACAACTTTAGTTATTTGGAAGTGATATTCTATGTAGTAATGGGTTGAGGATAATAATAAATAAAAAATATTACCAAGTAAAACAATCGGGTCTGTTGTAAAGATTACAGTAAAGCGATAAAAAAGTAAAGATAGTTCATTGTACAGTTATTAATTCTCAAGATTTTGTTTTGTTATAGTACAGTAACTGTTGATTTTATTTTATTAAAAATACGTGAGCTAGACCCGTACATTTATAATACATATATTTATTCCAGGAAATATATATCGCTCGTTGCAAGCTGCATGTACGCCGTACTGTTAGTTACTTCAGGATTAATAATTTATTTAGGAGATTCATTTGTGGAATCTTCAGTGTCTATGGTAATTATAATACTTCTTTATAGAACATATTAGTTAAACACATTATAGAATATTATAGTTAAATAATGATAACAAATGGTAGTGTCTTCGTTTTTTTGGGGAGGGGAGGCGGTGTGCCTCCGGCGCTCTCACTGGCCGAACGAAACACAACAATGCAAGCACTGTTACTTCACGTCGGTTTTCTGTGCGTCGGGTGGTAGTACCCCGGGTGAGCCAACCCATTCATGCTGCAACCAGTAATAGCTTCAGCGTGGCTATATCAAAAATATCCTAAATAATATTATAGATGCGAATATAAGTTAGGTTTCTACACTTCAACTACCGAAATCATCCTGAAATTTTGTGCATACACGTTGTAAGGTGGTGAAAAAAAGAGCATAGAGTTCACCTTTAATCCAGCAGAAAAGTAGTTCTGAGGTATCCGAGGAAAATCAAATATACAGTACAGCAGGCGAAGCCGCATGCAATAGCTAGTATTAAAATCATTTTATATTTTCTTAACCAAATGCTAACAATAACACTTAAAAATAGTACCTACTACCCTAAATGGAAAAGGTCCAGATTTAAATATGAATTTATTACCTACACAAGGAGTATCATTATTATTATTTTATTATTTATTATATAGTATAAAATAAAGACCTCTACCGCGTCTATCTGTCTGTTCGCGATAAACTCAAACAGAACGCATTTTCATGCGGCTCTCACCAGTAGATAAAGTGATTCATAATGAACGTTTTTGTATATCATTTCTCAAGGTTTTTTTTATTATCAGGACGGGACAAAGTCCGCCGGAATCGCTAGTTACATATAATATGTTACGTTGTTCACATTTTCAGATTTATTCTATAATATTATGCAGTATGGGATTCTTGTATCATATATATCTAATGATCGACATAAATCGATATAAATCAATAGTATTGAAAAATATGAAAACGAAGGGATTATACGAAGAGAAAGTAGCTGAATATTTCAGAAAACAAGAGGTACTTACGTCTTGATTTATAGTATATTTTATTTATATATAAGTAAAGACGAGCATTATTAAGTTTGAAGTTTTTTTACATAGATAAATATACTAATAAACTACTAACTGACTACTAAATATAAATACTATTACAATACCCTCCATCCATTATTATACAAAAACCTAAGAAGCACACTTAACGTCTCACAGCCGGCACACAAAAATGAGTGCATTATGCAGTAATTTCAAATAGTCTCGCGTCGCTTGCGTCCTTGTAAAAACAACTTTAAATCATTCAGGTAAGGTTGAATTTGCAACATCATAACTTTATCGCATAACTATAACCACATGTGTATATTGTGGAGTTTTTGCGGCCGGTTTTGAGCGCTACTTTTATTCGAGACTGTGTGTCTTGCGTATGTCAATGACTATCAAATAGATTTTCATAAACAGAAACAAAAAGAGAGAGCATAATACCAGCCGCGTTCACATAAATCTGTTTGGATAAAGGAAACGATCGAAAAAAGAATTAGTAATATTATCAGATGTTTGGATTTTTTTTAGACTGCGATAATATTTATTATCACGTTACATTTGTCATTTATGCGAACAAAATTTATCATTGTATGATCATTATTATGATTGGGATTTCTTTCGAAAAATTTAAGCAGAAGTAAATAAGCATATACAAAAAAAGAAACAGATTTTAGACCAAATTGACAATACTTCTTTAATTGTGTACTGTAACGCCTCTCTCACACATGCGTGTGGTGTGTAGGTAGACATTATCGTCATATTTAACGAACTCTTGGGTTACGTGACGATAGACATGATAACTTAACCGGGAGTTTTTCATCTCATCAAAGGAGTTTAACGAACGATAATATCAAGTTAGACTCCTGCCGTACCTGCGTGTATCGCCACGAAGTTTTGTCTATGGTCACAATAAACGCATGTGTGGGGAGGGGAGATATTATCGCCATACATTACGAACTAACGGGCTTCGTGACGAAAGATACAATACGGTGAATGGATCTGCGGTTTTTGCGCATATTAAAGGAGTTTAGCGGACGGTAATTTCGAATTACTGGAATGACACAGGAGTGGAATCTTTTAATCTGCGCTTTTATCGGAATGACGTTGATCTTAACGCGTCAAGAATACGGCGTCATTATAGCTTCGTCATACAGGTATGGAAGTAACACTACTGGAATGACGCAAGCGTGGAAATGGTTGTAGGGACAACATCTGAGGATAATTTCAACGCTACAAGTAACCGAAGCTTCGTCACATCGTTGTGGGAGACACATAAAATTTTGTTCCGAAGTAGTAATACTAATCTTTAAAAATATTTATGAATAATATAAAAACCTATTTTAGGACGAATTCGGCATGCCAACGACTCCCGGTGATCGTACCCCCGAAGCATATAGGCCACCTGGAGTTCCACCACCGATTCTAATTTCCGTCAAACACCAATATTGTTTTAGTCAAGGCAGACATTCTGGTAGCTTCTATCTCAAATTGGGGGCTGCGGGTGAGCTTTAAAATATTTCATTTATTTCTTTTTAGACTACACAAAAAAACGTTAACAAGATCTACATATATTACATTACAATAACCTATAAACATTGAGAATGTACCTTATTATTTGATTATAATAATTTCGTAATATTCCCCGTTGCTTTAATTGAATTTAGGTGAATGTAATATTTTATTTGACAGGTTTCGCTCTCGGTCATTTAGTTCACTCAGTTCTTCTATTGGCCGTACAAGTTGCTTATTTTTTCGACGAAGAAATTGACAACGAAAATTGTGTTAACATGTTACAAATTGTCGTAGACGTCATGTCTCCGAGTTACTGCTTCCTGCAGTTATTTTTCGTTTTCAAATATTCCAACGTTATAATTCTTCGTGCACAGGTGAGATTATTTTTACAAATTATATAAAAATATTTTTATTTTATGTATTTAGCACACCAACATAAATATTACACATAGATAAAAACATATATGTTCAATTACAACATAAAATTACAGTGTAATAATTACAATCACAGTCATGCATGACATTAATAGATGACAAAACATAAAAACTAATTCTAATTAGGAACTATATAAGATTCGATATTCTTTTACAAGTACACCATCAAGTTATATTTTTAAGCAAGTGCCGCTTGTATGATCCAAATGCATCAAAAGATACGTCGATGTTGATATTTTAATTTAGAGTAAATAATGATGCTTTTAATTTTAGGGTTTGGCACGATTTGCCTTTATGCATATGATAGCCAGCAGTCTTTGTTTTTGGGTTTCTGCGATTGTACGTGAAACGATTTTGGCTTTAACACTTTATGCCAATTCTGTTTATGGAAATAATGAAACATATGCTGGACATACTGCTGCATCACGTATTGGTATGTGTATTTTATTCAAATATTACGTAACAATTAAATTCCTTACAATACCGTTGTAAAAATGTATAACGATACATACGATGTATATATATATATATTTTATAGTAGCACGGCAAAATAACTGCACTGTGCCTGATGGCAAGCACAGCACAATCCAAAAACAATGGCGACCACCGAGTGACACACTGTCCATCGCCGGTCGCCGCTGTCATGCCGGCCTGGGAAAAGCTGGATATGCACAGGTTGATCCCTAAACACGACCCGCAAAAGCGAATCACTATGACGGGCTTTTTTGCCATATACATAGTGGTTGCGACCCAGTCAGGCGGTAAAACCCTACCACCCCGCATATATGTATTCAGCACACTATATATATTTAGTTATATGTCAATGTTAAGTTACCTTTATTATTACATTTTTACTTTATTAATTTTCTTCACTTCTTTTACGTTTGCACTACTTACGATAAATTTAGGCGCGGGTAAACCTCATTTTAGCTTGGCACGACGTGGCGACGCCAAACACGAACTTTGCACTATTAATGAAATACTCAAAAACATTTGCAACCCTATCTGTATAAACATTAGATTCAAATTGTTGTTGCGGCCACTCGTTATACTAATGTTACGCGGCACGCACCGATGACCTTGCACCCTTTGATGCCGCCAAACACACCGTGCCTGCGCCTAGTTGAATTTTTGTACTTAATAAAAATGAATATTTATGTAATAAAATAAATAAACAATCATTATTTTATGGAACATATTTGTAACGCTTTATCTTTTCATTATGCCATCGCTGATTCCTGTCGTAATCTATTCTTTTAGACATATAACTTATACAAAACAATTTGATGTTTCACATCTGCAAGACGTCCCGTGACGGTCATTTTTTTTTAATTCGTGATAACTAAACTGCTTGTTATCTGGAAGAATATACCTTATGGCATTAAGCTCGCCAGTGTACAAATAAAAAGTGCAATAAATTATTCATTCATTCAAAATTAGAGAGAACTATGAATGTATTTTTATTTTAACATTATTTTTGGCATTCAGTCTTTTTTTTTTTTTTATGTCATAGGTGGCAAACGAACAGGTGGGTCACCTGCTGTTAAGTGATCACCACCATCCATGCACACTAACAACCCCAGAGGAGTCGTAAGTGCGTTGCCATCTTTCGGAGGGAAGGGTTAGGGGAGGGAAAAGGAGAGGAGAGAGGAGAGGGGAGGGGAGATGGGTCTCCGGCGCTCTCACTGACCGAACGAAACGCAACAATGCAACCACTGTTACTTCACGTCGGTTTTCTATGAGAGGGTGGTACTACCCCGGGCGAGCCGACCCATTCATGCTGAAACCAATAATAGTGTCAGCGTGGCTCTACCACCATTAAAAGATTTTAGATTATTACTGCCATTGTCGAGTAGTTAATATTATTACAAGTTCTTATTCCATTCCATTTTTGGCAACCAGTCTTCTAGTAGACTATTACTGTCATTGTGAAGTGAGTATCGATATTATAAGTTTCTTGATATAATTTCAATAAACTAACAAGATGGTGGCCATCTTGTTAGAACTTTCCATGGAGTTTTTGTGGAATCTCAGAATTCATGGTCCGTGGTATTATTTTCCATTCACTTCACTTATGCACAATAAACAAACTATATTACATAAAACATCACCAATTATACATAATACATTTACACAGTAGAGTCGAGTAACACAAGATTATGAATAGAAAATAAAATCAACTACATGACAGACCAAAATCCCGCCAAAAAATCATGTATGTATTTGTACTAGGATAGATTAAGATAGGGGAACGGTTTAGTATGGCGTTTTTTTAAATATATCCTATGTTTTAGCATTTGACCACAATCTCACGTGATCTTAAATGCCGAATAACTTAGGAAAAACCCTACCACCATGATATAGGTTCATCGCGATGTATCCCTTCAATGAAAGCTCCGGCACATCTACAATGATTCAGAACCTATATCGATTGACGCAGTGTTCAGACACGCTAGCCACTGACCCATCATCGCCTCAATCTAACATCTTCTATATACATTTCAGATATTTTATCTCTTGATGACACTCGAATAATCAACATTGAGAGTCTCTACAATCCAAAATGCATCGGATCACAAGCAATTAACACGATATTTGAAAACTTTTCTCCTTACTTATATCCTTTCAGCGTGGAGTTTAATATTTTGATCGGTAAATATATATATTTTTTATGTTTTATAATATAACATCTATTACATTATAGAAGTAGCTGATACCCGCGACTTCATCTGTGTTATTTATTATCTTAATAGTGAATTCTGTGTGAAAAGGAGAAAACAAAGGTATCACACCGCTTGCTCCACTTCTCCGCAGCAGAAAAACATACACCACTGAACGCTTAATGCTTATGAAAATCGTGGTTTCTTGATACTTTAATAACAATAGTTATCGTGTTAGCCTTTTTTTAGATAAGTGTGAAGAAGTGTCTAAGAACTAAAAACAAAAAAAAAATATCGAATTCTGTCTAATACTTTTTGCGTGATACGCGCACGACGGCAGGCCTATATCATTATATTTATATATAATTAATAATAAGTAATACTACATAGAATGCTGAAGTAAAATCGATGGCTCTCTCTCATTTAGGTCTTACTATCCAAATAGATTTTAATGTAACGAAACGAATGAATGTAGCTAGAAGTAGATTATTTTTTCTCGAACTGAGTACGCTATTGACCTAGCAAGACCTTAACAGCTTCACCGGACTACTAGAAGTAGAAGCGTTATAGCAAAACATATATGGAAAGAATGTACGTATGTTTAATGTGGCGAAATAAAAAAATACGGTGTTTTATGTTTGTAATATGTAAACTATGCAGAGTAATGTTGCAGACCTTAAAATAAATCTGGTAAATCTAGATCCTGAGCAAGACCTGACTTTTTCTATTTTTTGTTGTTTAAAGATTGCTATCCTAATTATTGAGTTATATATTTGTTTAATAATATCTAAATATATATATTATTTTAAGAATAACGTTTTGTAGTGTACACTCTTCTGTATTATGGTTTGTAAGGTGCGATTAGAACCTCGCACAGGCACAAGAGACATTCCAACTTAGTCCCTAGTCGTTCCTGTTATATCCGACTTTATCATTGTGGTTCTATTTGAAATTGCTTTTACAAATAAATTGTTAAGTCCACTTAACTTTAGACATCTGGCATACATACTATGCTATTGCTTCGTTTTTTTTCAAATTTGAAAAATATGATAAGTGGTAACTAAAAAAATATAAGCATTATAGCAAAAAATTTGCCTTTGAAGCTTTTGAAGTCGGTTAAAAATAGCGAAATCTCAGATATATTTCATCAAATTAACAACTAAAGTACTAAATACTTATATAACAATATTATCATGGTATCATAAGAGTTGCGTTATAATATTATTCTTATATGTGATTTTTAGTTGCCGTTTACTATATTATCTGGAGTAACATTGGTCACTGTGATAACGAGGATGCAAATACTTCTGAATTAAACTCTACTTTGGATGACAACGCCACGATTTGCAAGTTCGTATCAATGATAAAAGTAAATCTTAAGTTAAATAATCACAAATTTTATTCAAAAAGTTATCATATACATATACAATGTTAGTTTCATCAGGATTTTTGCATACACGTTGCTAGACGTACAGAGGACGTGGAACATCTTTCATCCAGAAAAAAAGTACTGTTCCTTAGGGTTATGTCAAATCTACATTAAAACGAGTGGAGTTGTGGGCAAAAGCTATATACTAGCTTCTACCCGCGACTTAGTGTGCGTGGAATAGTTACTTTGGGCCAACCCTAACACGCAGCGGAAGTTCTCAAAAGGAAAAAAGATATTGATTTTGAAAATGTCTTCATTGTTGCTCCGCTCCTATTGGTCTTAGCGTGATGATATATAGCCTATAGCCTTCCTTCATAAATAAGCTATCTAATAGTGAAATATTTTTTCAAATCAGCAAGAAGTTCCTAAGATTAGCGCGTTCAACCAAACAAACAGACCCTCCCCTCCAGCTTTATAACATTAGTACAGACTAGCTGTGCCCGCGACTTCGTCCGCGCGAGTCCTTATGTAAAAAACTTTACTTAACTACTTTTATCTCATACTTACGCCGCGTCCTAATTAACATTACAATAACTTTTGATAAAGTGGACCGATTTTAATGAAACAAAGATTAAATTATTCTCGAAGATATGCTTTATGATTTTCTTTTAGTGTGCTATTACTGTGAACCCAGTACCTTAGCAGTAATGCGTGTTCATACAAACAGACAGACAGGTAGACAGACAGACAGACATTTCTAAAAACAATTGAAATGTATTTTGTTACTTATTCTTAGAAACCTGCACTAATTTATTTCACGAAAATCGAAAAAGTACCATAGATTTACATTCTTATTATATGTATAGAAGATGTATAGATAATTACTATATGTTGTTAACTCGCTTCGTTTGAATAAAAACATATCGTATCTGTTTCATGAGAAAATCGACTTTTATGACAAATTTAATTACAATATGTTCAGTCGTTTAAAAGTAGTTCTGACAAACACTTAACGCATGTTCGCATAATATTTCATTTAATATAATAATAATTTAACTAGTTTTTAAACGTACCAATATTGAGACAAGTCTCTTTCCAAGAAATACGCGGGTCGCTCATCACGACAACCCACGATATATTTGTTATTTCAAATGTCAACAGATAAATAATACTTATTTTTCCCATTCCATGACGTACCACGCAAGTATTTCTCAAATGAAATCTGGCAAATTAACACGTAATAGAATAATAATATTTCCAGAAATTTCTATCGGCCGTAATACATATCAAATTAGACTTATTAATTCTAAGAAGCGTAACATAAAACATGCACTTATTTAATAAGTAGAAATAACAATGGATTGTCAAACGAAATCATGAATATATTTTCCGCTTCGCCAAATAGTTTATTTATAGTATATATCACTATTCTAAATTTATGGTAATTCTATGCAGATATAGTGTGAAGCTTATCGTTTTTTTTTATAGAATTCCAACAGCGAGTGAAGATAATGACTTTACAAGTAATATGGTCATTCATGCAGATTGTCATGCGTCCAATAAAGGTCTATTCCTTGGATTGATTGTCACCGTAATGATTGTAGGAATGCTTATCATTGCCGCAGTTTTGAGTAGCGGGTGAGTGAAGTTGTAATTTTTATATTGTTTTCAAATTTACCAAGAAACAATACAGAAACTGAATATGAAGTTACTTAAGGCAGCATAGATATTTAACTAGAACGGAACCATCGAATATCAGATGTAATAGCCGGAGTGATGAGATACTTAGTCCTGTCGCATACTGTCAGTCAATCAGAGTACATCTAGCATTCAAGAGAGATATGATATCTGCACTCGACTCAATCGCTTGTACATTACTGTCAGTATTAAGTACTTTAAGTTTCAAGTCTAAATATTCATATTAACAGATGCCTATTTGCTATAATTTTATTTCAATAATAGAGGAAATCGCGAACATTAACCCAAATATGAAGAGTTCAAATTTTGATAGATTTTTTTCTATTAGTAATTTTTAACAATATTTCGATGGTAATTAATGAGAAAATAAATCATGTTATAAAAGTTATTTTGATATAGCGGAGAATCTTCTAACTAAAAATATATGTTTAATGGAAATATTGTTTTGAGACTCAATGACATCAAAACTACTCAACCTCTCGGCATAGGACTAGGCTACTTTTTGGATACGACTGGCCCTTTCCATTTTGAATGCCCAACGTACCGGGCGGCTAGTACTGGATATATATACATGTAAATTGAACCTCGCAGCGACTAAAAGAGTAATCAGTAAATCGACGACAATAAAAGATGGATACTTTATTTTAGCAATATGATTAAATAAATGTGTACATTATGATAACGTGACTCTGTTTTGGGGTGTCACTTTTCGGAATCCGCCAGTGTGTATCCATCTTCCGATAGAGTTGCAAACAGACATGACAGCGGCAACTAACGATCTCACAATAGTCACCGTTGTTTTTGAATTTTACTTTGTTTACCATCAGGTACAGTGCAGTCAATTTCATTTCATCGTGCTCAAATAAAAAAAGAAAGTGTTTAAAATAAGTAAGATACGGGATATATAAAAAAGTCCACAATATTTCTAAATTCCTTGAGAAGAATGTATAATTCTTAATAATTACACTGTAATTGAAATGGTATTTTAATGACAATAATCATTTTTCCAGGAATTTTGCTGAGATTGGCTACCTTCTAAACGATTATACAAGATTAGCGCTGCACATAGTTCTACTATTTTGCGTTGTCATAGCTTTTCATCAACTGAGGAAATTGGATATTAATGAACATCCTATTTCTCTTCTCGACGACGTTCTTCTCTTCATATGCCTGCCAGCTTTTTTCATGGAGACGATATTTTCAATGATCGCTACCATTAGTATCCTGAACATAGTGAAAACCACGGACTACATCGTAATGGTAAGGATTATTTTATTGTAAAATAAGTTCTATAATCTTGTCGTTAAGTTAGATATGATAGTGCCACTCGAGCTAACTTAAACAGATAAGAAGTTTATTGTAAAATGTTCTTCGTGTTTAGCCTACAGAAAAATTTTAAGGTTAAAAGATCCCATCACACTTCGTAACTATATAATAATAATCATAAATACAGTGGTACACAAAATGATCCCAAGGAGGGTTGATGTCAGGCAGGCGGCCGATCGTAAAAATTTAGCTAAATCATATACCACAACATGACAAACATTTTGTAGCGACCCTACTTATATAAGATAAGGGAAAGAAATAGAGGGAGTTCTTCGTGTTTTGAAATTTTATGATTAATCAGGCAGTTCTCAAATTCCGTTTGTAATTGATTAGGCTATAGCGCATGTCCTACTTAACAATGTGGTACTCTAGTGATAAAATCTTCATCGATCACCATTCATTTTATATTATTTTAATTTCCAAAAACATTCCATTTCTTACCACTTAACGATTTATTAAAATATAATTTAAATTTTTAGGTTATACAAATTTTAGTTCAAACAGTACTCATAATGGACGGTCTCCGACGTTGCAGCAACACCAAAAAATTACGCCGAAAAAAGCCTGGCCGAGAAGTGCTGATGTTCTTAATCATCACAAACGTTGTCATGTGGCTTTTCTACACCTTCTCATACAAATCTCCTGAAAGCCTTGACGAAAGATACGCTTTCTATGGCAAAGTAACATGGTCGATATTAGGCCACGTGAGCTTACCATTAATAATGTTCTACAGATTCCATTCCAGTGTCTGCTTCGCGGACATATGGAATTCTGCGTACAATCCTGGCTCTGAACATTAATTTTAACTAAACCTTTTTTAAATATGTGAAGTTTTTTGTGGTTAAAGCTAAAGTTCGCCTAAATAGCTTTACTTCGAATTCAAGTAGCAAAATCACTTAAGCATCCGCAAATTAAAGTTTCACAACGAGAAGCTCAAGGGAACTGGTATCCGTCAGACTTTCCTGTGTGTACAAAGATATCTTTTAAGTTTTAATAATATAGGATAATATAGTAATTGAATTATCTGTATTATTTATTAATACTATACTTAGTCATAGTTTACACTATAATAGTGTATTTAGGTATGTGGTACATGTAATTAACATAACAAATGTAAATATATAATAAAATAAGATCATAGGTGTAATTAATAAAAAAATAAGATTAAGACGATAATGTGTATATTTATAATTTATGTGGATATATCTTATTGCATTAAAAAAAGTAGATTTTCCGTGACGTTTGATTTATTCCTTTGTTATTTGAATTATGTTCGTAATTTAAGATCACAAAAATTTGCTATTTTACTATTCGACCGAATAGAGGAGGGTAAGACTTACTTAGTTTATTTACATATAGCTGATGCATGATTACTCTGCATACATACCACATCGCTTACCCCACTTCTCCTCGACAAGAAAATAAACATCGCTGAACACGTAGTATCTATAAAAAAGTGTGTGTGTACTTATATATATTATATATAGTTATACTTCTTTGGCGTAACAAGACAAAAATCTTTTCAAAAATGTTATCTTTCGTCTTATTCTACGTTTGTAGAAAAAACGACACTAACAATAGAAAAAAGGTATTTAATACATTGAAAGTTTTTATACAAAGAAACAAAATGTTGACTATAGCTAACTTCAGAGTGTCAGTTTTTCGTGACGGTGTGCACGGTGCGCATCGTAAAAATTTACTCTCATCAGTTTTCCCTAACGCACCAAACGAAGTATAACTTCAAAAACTTAGTTTCTGAAAACTTTAATAAATTGACATTAGATTAATATTATCGCATGGAGTGATAATTGTTTTTGGATAACAACCAAGTGTTTAATAAATTAAATAAAAAGGATTTGATCGATATCTGTCTAGTAGTTTATGTGCGACGTGCACATAACACCAAGTCTCTATCAAATTATATATATAGATTTAAGTACTATAAAATACCCTCGTTTTTGGATGACACTGTATCTGTATCACTGTACGACAAATTGTATCACATTACCTTCATTATTTGCTATACAAATGGGAAATAATTTCAGCTTAATTTGAGTACCAAGAATCAATAAATTTTGCGTCTAAACTGAGAAATGTTATCTACCGTATAACAGTAATTTTCTCCAACTATGATTTGCGGTTTCCATACGTTATAGCTAACCACAAAACCCATACCAACAGAACGCCTTAGTGGAGCGACTCCGAGAGCCCGTTAATTAATGTTGCGGCCCCATAACACAATTACTGAATATTAGGTTAAGTACTCGGACGGTCCAGAAGCGCAACCAGCAACACACTTAGCTTGCACGATGCCTTCATACAAATTAGTTACCTGATGCCATCTCCGTCCTGAGAACTTATTACGTTGCCATAATATCATAAAGACGGTGACGGATTCATTTTATAGTAATTTAACTTCTACGTTGTAGATTAAAGCTGTAAAATTTCTAACTTCTATCAATTACTTTCTTCATATGCAATACCTATTTATATATTTTTTATAAAACTTTTTTCCATTTTAAAGGTTAATTATAGCTCGCTGATAATGTGGTTTTATATTGGATGAATGATTTTTTTAAATTGGTTAATTATTTTTTGAGTTTATCCATTACAAACAAAAAATGAAATCATATTTGTACATAATAACAATATGGACTAGAATCAAATGACCATTTCTATATCTTTAATTACTAAAATATACGGATAATTTTAACAGAGTTCCACTTTGTTTTATCTCCCCGAAAGGCTGATTTTCAACCAGATCTATTTTTATTATAACCGTTAATAAAATAATTATTAAACTATGTTTGTATATGTTTTTTTCGTTAGTGGATTCGTCTCTTCAACGATCAGACATTAGTAAGTTCATATATTTCTAAATATTATCTGTTGATATATCTGAGATTAATAACCTTCAACTACGTTTGAATGAAAACCATAAGAGGTGACACCTAAGTATTTTTCATAGAGAAAGTTTCCATAATATTCATTTTACTATAAGGGTGGTAAATGAATAAGTGGCCCTGTCGTTGTCCATACTTTCACCGTATACCCGATCATCACAAAAGTTGGTATATTATAATTACTTATATTAGTATAATAGATCTTAACAATATACTATGTATATAGAAAAATAAACAAAAATAAAAACAAAAATATACTTCGCTATCAAAATATCTATGTAAACAATGTTATTCGTTTACTTCGCCTCGCCCTCCCATGCGCAACCTATCGCTTGCCCCATCTTAAACATCGCTGAACATGTGGTGCTTATAAAAATCGTAGATTTTTTTTTATGTCATAATAGGCAAACGAACAGGTGGGTCACCTGATGTTAAGTGATCACCACCGTCCATGGACACTAACAACACCAGAGAAGTCGCAAGTGCGTTGCCACCCTTTGGGGGGAAGGGTTAGGGGTGGGAGTGGGAGAGAAGAGGGAAGGTGAGGTGGGCCTCCGGTGCTCTCACTGACCGAACGAAACGCAACAATGCAAGCACTGTTACTTCACGTCGATTTTCTACGAGAGGGTGGTACTACCCCGGGTGAGCCGACCCATTCATACTAAAACCAGTAATAGTTTCAGCGTGGCTCTACCACCATATAAAGTCCATATAAAGATCCTTAAAACTTACAACTTTCGATTCTTATAACTTTATATTAAATGAAAATACCGCAATAACGGTTTTAAATAAGGATCAAAGGACTAAAAAATGTAACTAAAAAAAACTGATTCAAATCTATCCAGCACTACAACGACAGACATCTATAACTTTATTTACAGTATAACCATATGACGTCAACCGATTTAACGACTCGTAATCGTAGAAATTACTTGACTTTTGTTGGTTTACCTAAAAAAGGTAATATTGATTTTTGTTTTCTCTTTTTGACCACATCTCTCGATGACGACATAAAGTGCGCAACCCGTAAAGTGTCGTTATACATAGTTTACAATGCGTATAGATTTGAACTTAGAGAATATTAAGACAATATCCATTTTCTATTATCTAAATCAAACGCACAATCTAAATACTAGAAACTGGGACAAACTGGTTGTCCCATGTTTTAGACTTAATAAAACCACTAACAGTTTTTTGGGAAATAGTGTTAGATTTTACAACAAAGTCCCAAAGGATATTACCGATTTGCCGAATTGCGAATTTAAGCGCCATGTCAAGCGGGTTTTAGTATCGAAAGGCTATTATAGAGTGGATCAATATGTGAACGATGGTGAAGTCTGGAATTGACTCATCTCTGTGCATCCATTAAAAACGTTTATGAGATGTACGTAATACATTCTAAATATTATATATATTTGTTAAAAAGATAAACCAGATCGAGTTTCTTGCCGATTCTTCTCGATGACTGGGTTGTTTTCTGAACCGGTGGTAGTTTTGACGTTCATAAGTGGCTTTTTAGGGCCTAAATTGAATAAAGTGTTTTTGATTTGATTTGATTGGAACTGTATAACACATACCGAGAGGCGTACAGGCCGGCGCAAACAGCGAGAAGTAGGCCGGTGAAGCTGTTAAGACCTTGCTTGGTCAATAGCGTAGTCAGTTCGAAAAAAAAAAAAAAAAAAGCAAACAGCGAGAACTTTCATGAGATTGTGTCGGTGATCACCGGTGATTTAAAATTACAAATGCCATCAGTTCCAGGCACAGTATTGTAGTACTAAAAGGAACATCTTCCTTTAGCCAGTTACATAAGACCCTTTATTTAAAACTTCGTAGATTTCATACACTTTAAAAATATAAAAAACTAGCTTTCGTCTGCAGCTTTGCACATGTTAATCTAGATTTCATCTATCATTTGGAAACAGTGATCTTTTCCGAATGAAATGAAATATAATTTTTTGCAACCCGAACAACGTGAATATAAAATTTCATGATGACCGGTTGAGTAGTTGTATATAAGAAAACGGAACAAACAATACATACACAAACTCACATTCTCAATTATAATGTTTGTAATCATTAAGATTTTCTATTTCAAGTTTCTATGTAGTTGTTTTATATTCCATAGACTTGTTACAGAAGATGGCAAAGATTGATTGCTGGTGTTACCGATTTCGTAACATGTATTTGTTAGAAACAATTTTTATATATAAATATTTCGAAAAAATCAGAGTAATTATAAAGACTATATATATTATGGTTTATTTTCTAAATTTTTATCGTGGAACCTTTTTGTACTATTGTGATATATATTATTTAAAGAATTCGACATAATTCAATGTCATAATTATTAGGATTAAGTTTTCTACTGCTTTTATAACACAATAATGTACTAATTATGCATGTATGTTATTATGAAGTGAACGTGTAACTCGATGTATCTCGCAACATATTCACTTAACCTATTTACCTGGAGGTGCAGTACCTTTTTGCCGTCAATATAGAGACGGTGTTTCCTGTAGTATGCCTGTCGACTACACAGTAATTGTATTTGCTCATAGCTCAGCATGTTGCTTCCCGATACTATCACATAGACATGACCTGATTACATTATATAGGATTCTGATACCCGTTTTAATGTGAAAATATATAGAGACAGTGTAATGTATACTATATTTGTTTAGAATTATTAATCAATGAATTGTGTAAAGCATACTAGTTAACTGCATCTGTCTATGTATTCCAATTAACAGACACTTTTTACACAAAATTGATTTTGATAAAGTTTTCACTAGAGAGTTCAGAGAGTTTCTTTCGGTAGTTTTATATAAATAATGCATACATATGATATTTAAGGAAAGTAGAGAAAAATCGTTGTCCTCAGAAGTTTAGTACCATTTTAAACAATTCTTTATTACTTAAAACACCTTTTTTGATACTTGATTGAAGAAGAAGAAGACAGTCGCCCGCTCGCATTGGAAGAGTCAACATAGGTCCTGAAAATGTTCCGTGAAGGAGCGAAACACGTGTAATCGATTGTTATTACGGCACGTCAATCTGCAAAATATTTTAATTAATTAATTATTATTAATAATATATTGTATAATTAATTAATTAATATATACATATATTATACCGATAGTGTTAACCGTCGTCAAGTACAACTATAGACCTGGTTTCATTTTTTTTTAACTAAAAACGCTTTTATTGTAATGAGACGTGTAGTATTGGAAGTGCAAAGTTACATCCACTATAATACTTAAAATACACTAACTACTTCAGTATATGGCTCTAAAGTTGAATAAAAATATTTAGGCACATGATATAGAAATGAACCTCAAAAAGATTCGATGAATATGCTATATACAAAAACATTATTTATTCATCATTCTCAAACAGAAATAAGTAAAAAAGATTTTAGAAGATTATGAGAACTGAATTTTCAACTTTTTGGTTCTGCAACTGAACCGTCGAAAATTATTAAACAATTTTAAATCACTCATCTTTGTCGTAATCGCAACATCCTAAGTAACACTACCCGGAATGTAAGCTCTAAGAACAATGGATTAAAGTTGATATTCCATACAATATTTCCGAGAGTTTTGACTTTTGTCTGTGGAACAATTTTCGGAAAATATGATCCGCGAGTAAAGCAGTAGGGCACGGGCAATGCGCGACGGACGGATATGCGCTCCGCTGACCAATGCCACTGTTGTATAATTGTTTCCGATCTCTCCTGAATAACCACCGCGTTGTATTGACAAAATTTGAACACGTGAATGGTGACTGATAAAGGCATTCAATGCTTCGTTGACCTTTTCCTTTGTATGGGAGCAAAAATTTAGTTCATTTTACGGAATTTTATATAGAAATTTTTTATAGGCATTTTAAAACGTATAAAAGTTGTACCCTATGAAGCTTCAACTAACATAAGAACTAACATAACCTAAACATCACCATAAGCTCCGTTTCATTCGCAAGGATTTGAGCCTACGTCGAACGACTCAGTGTCGAACAGACTTAACACTGAACCATAATCACTTCGAATATACCCATATCTATATACATATAATAAAAGGATAACGGGACGACATCTGTACATTAAATATTTTAAAGAAAAATTACACTGGGAGGGCTTAGAATCAAAGATAGAACACATTTCTACAATTTTTTAAATTTTTGTCTGTCTGTCTGTCTGTTGTTTGTACAGGATTCACGCAAAAACTACTGAACGGATTTTGACGAAATATGGTATGGTAGTAGTTTATACACTGGTATAAGATGTTTTACACATATATCACATTCGTGTGTCTGTTTATTTTACTTTTAAGAAAACATAAGAGAGAAGAAATTTACGCAAAAACTACTAGACCGATTTTCACGAACTTCTGTAACGTAGTTGTTTACACACCGATATAACATACTAGCTTCTACCCTCGACTTCGTCCGCGTGTAATAGTTACTTTTGGCTCCCAAACCCGAAAAAAACCTCTGTTTTGGAACATTCTTCATTAATGCTCCACCCCCATTGATCTTAACTTGATGATATATAGTATATATATATAGCCTGCCTCGATAAATGAGAAAATCTAACACTTTTCAAATCGGAGCAGTAATTCCTGAGATAAGCGCGTTCAAGCAAACAAACCCTTCAGCTTACTGTAACAAGGTCAAATATT
>MU158782.1:525800-559473 GCA_015888305.1 Antheraea pernyi | reverse complement strand
AGCGGTTAACATCGGCTGGCGTCTTGCAGTCAGTTACATATACCGTTCTTGACGAGTGGTTGTACTGCTTTTACGGCCAGGATGCTGTTCAGCGAGTTCACCTGTATTATTGTAGCGTTGCCAAAGACGACAAATAACACTTCTATGAATGCCAAAATGTTGAGATACCTGAGATTGATTACTTCCCGCTTGCAACATCCCTACAGCTCTTTGCATTTCATCTGCCATCAAATGACGTCGCTTCATGACGTAAAGAATATCTAACAATTCAATTTTGTCGCTAACTTTATTTAAATGGTTGGTAAAATTATAAAATCAAGACTAAACGTAGCAATTAAAACGCACTTAAATTCAAACAAACTCGCAGTTATTTGAATTTTATGAAAAAACAAAACATAATCAAATTTTTTGTTTACTACCAGACAGTATGTCATCAATAACAAAAAAGTTTACTTACCTACACACTTTGTTTGAGTAAATGCTTAGAAATTAGATATAAAAAAAACTGGCTTATTTAAAATCACTCTCGACACCGTTGCTAGCTCTTAGACGAATAAAAAAAATTGAATAGTGTATCAACACAATGGAGTGTGAAAAAGTTTGAATACAAGTAGAAGATAGTTATGATAAAGTAAGTGGTAGAGATAATGATTTAATTTTATTTTTACATATTGTGTATGTGCAGAGTCTATGTACAGTAGGTTAGGTGTCCTGACAGAGAAAAAGAGAGAGAGAGTGTATATAATATCTACGTAAAATTTTTTAATTTCAATAGCAAACCGACTCAAGGATTACCTATTGATAAATTAACTTTTATTAACTTGATTTGGTGCAGGCGAAGTTGCACGGGTCAGCTAGTTTGGAATATAAATATTTTTGGAACGAAGTTCCTTACGGCAGGCTTGGAGGAGATAGGGATTTTGCTACGCGACCGAACTGAAAAAAAGAAGTAATAGTAAAACCGTAAGAAATAGTGCGTGGAATAAAACCGTTAAATGAGACGTGCGCAGGTGCGACAGTCGTATACACAAGCGAGTAGTGTATAATACCTTTCTCTTTCTCCTTCTTTCTTTCGAATTCTCGGTGAAATTAATCGTTGAATTAATTAAATTAATCGGTGAATTATAATTATAATATCGGTTAATCGGTAATGTAATTAATTTAGTTAAATTTTTTTTTGCAAATTTTGTCGATTCTACAATAGCCGAAGGAACTTCGTTCCTACCTGGTGTCCCACGACACCACATCTTTTTTTCATATTGTAGTCAACACGAATGATTTTGTGGGCAGTCGCCTGTTTCATATACCTATAGTGATTGCTAGTGAACCCGGCGGACGTTATCCCCGCCCTGATAATAAAAAAACCTCGACAAATTAGATATCTAAACATTCCTCATGAATCACATTATATACTGGTGAAAAAGGCATGAAAATCCGTTCAGTAATTTTTTAGTTTATAGCGAGCAGACAGTCACACGTGGAAGAGGACTTTGTTTCATAATATGTAGTGATTACATGTAGTTTAATTTTAGTGTTTAGGTATCGTTATTAGAACACAATAGGACATTACAATGCTCGGTACCAGACTGCGGTCACGGTTCAAGCAGCAACCGTGGAACAGCGCCCGCGCACACCGGAAGGGAGTGACGCTTAAGAGAACATCGCACCGGAAGCGTCCCCAAGGCCCGTGACCTGGGATCGCGCAAATGCGCTTTGTAATCGGTATACAACACACGAATGTAATTCATCACATTGCTAGTGATCAAATATGATTTTTACAATTCAGAGTGCTTAATCTTATAATGCAAAAAAAGTAGTTATAACAACATGTATTAGGAAAACAATAACCGATGAAATTATTAAAAAAAAAAAAAACAAAATTTAATTAATCCACGAAGAAGTCACTTAACGATTTATTGTTGAAGTGAGGGAAACTTATTGGAAGTGTATCGACACCTGTGAAGAACACTCTATACCGAATTATGTGAATTCGTGACCATCGGCAGACATCAAGAGGCAATCAAAGTCTTTGCATCCTCAACAGCTAAACAAGGTAGGTGATTTATTTTATTTACCGAGCGCTGTTAAAGAACTAATACAATAAACGTTGGTTTAATTTAACTGAAGTTTATCTATGTCTCTTCATGTATTTTATAAGTGTACTATTATCGTAAAGTATTGAATTATTACATATATTTCAATTTTCAATAAAAAGGTTGATTAACATATTTTAGTTTTTTGTGATCTTTATAATCTATTTCCAAAATTTCATGACATATGACTGTATATTATGAAAACACAAGCACATTCACTACATTAGCACATTAGGTTATACTATGTATTTGAATGTTTTGTGTATGTGAATGTACTGTGTATTTTAATGAAACATTGTATTGAACATGATCTTTTTATGTAATTTTTTATGTTACCCATTTAATTATATAATTAATAATTATATGCTATGTATGGTATATTTATGCTATGTTTTCGTTTTGTTAAGTCTTTCATAATTTAATTTAACACAGATAAATGAGAGTGATAACTATTTATTTTCAACAAATGGAAAATTCACCTCGAGTTTTATTCAGAAACTTACTCAGAAGTAACGCAAATACGTAACAATTAAATTCGAGAATAATCATAAACAACGACTAATCACTACATATGATAAGTCGTCTGTCACGTCTGTTTGTCTGTCTGTTCGCGATAAACTCAAAAACTACTGAACGGATTTTCATGCGGTTTTCGCCCGTAGATAAAGTGATGCATGGGGAAGGTTTAGGTATATAATTTGTCAACGTTCTTTTTATTAGCAGAGCGGGACAACGTTCTCCGGACCCCCTAGTATATTATAAAACTGTTTAAAAAATTAAACTCCAAAGATATTCATGTACTATAATGTAGACTATTTACGCCGACATTCATACATATTTTTTGAAGTAAAAATTTCTTGACATAAATCATGATAATTTACAAATTTTAAAGTAATAAACCTCGTTGACGAAGTCGCATGTATCAGTAGTATATGAGTCTAACGGACAATGTAGAAAATACGAAACTAGAAAATTGTAGAGGACAAACTCAATATGACACTGTAATGTTTTCTCTAAAAGCAGTTTACTGACCGATACCAAAATCATGTGACGTCGTCACATTGAATTACTTATTACGTATAATAAAATTTCTTACACCTAACGTACCTAAGTGTTCTGGGTTACTCGGTCAAATGTTATTAGTTTTTTTATATAAAATATATGTATTTTGAAATAAAGTTACATAAATCTTAAACAAAAGTAAAAATAAAGTTATATTTTAAAATAATAATTACCTGAACGTTATGTTTAATCTCAGTGGATACTTTATGAAAAACACACAACAGACGTTTTGCCATCCCTATGTATTATTAACTGAATAACAATTTGTTTTGTTTTGTTTTCTAAGGAAAAAAGGTTCATAGAAATATACTATATGTGTGTATATATATTCTTTCCTTTTTCCTGCAGCGTATTACGATTAAAGAAAAAAATTAAAGATAATAATAAAAAAACGTGTGTGAAGTGCACAAATGGTAGAGGTGAAACCTTCAATATAGTAAATTTCAAGGTAACGAGACAAATCTAGAATCATAAGGAAACACTGTACAATGTATTTTATTTCAGTCCTTCGTCTGTTAAATCTAATAGATCTATATATTTGTCCTTTTTTAATGTCGCTTTTTCGTTTCATTGAGTGTCAAGTCACAACAGGGCTTAAAGAAGTTTGCACCTCAATAAAACTTAGCTTAGAGACACCTAGCGGCAAGTTAAAATAAATTCGAAAACATTAAACCTTTTCCATGAATTTGGTGTTCTAATTTTCTCAGTATTCTATTCTATCGACCTCAATATATGAACATCCACTGCAAGAGCATAGAACATTTATATTCTATTATTTTGCCTACCCCACCCATTATCGCTTGAAGATGATACATAGGTAAATGCTGTTACATGTTCAACAACTTAACATTCTATTAATATATTCGTGGGTCTGGGAATTATTATATTAAAATTATTTCATTCATCCAACATAAATAAGCCCTGTGAAACGAAATAACTGAATATTTTTATGTTTTAAAGCGATCACGGCACAGTGACTTGATTCAAATCCTGTAATAACTTTGATAGGGGTGTGCGAATAATTCGAACTTACGAATTATTCGTTCCGAATCGAATGTTAATATTTTATTCGAAACACGAATCGATTAATTCGAATATTAATATTAAATTATTAGTGAATTTTCGAGTGTTTTCAATTCAGGGTTTCTTATGTTCAATATTCAAATATAAATTTAACAGTCTACATACATTTTATTCAAACCATGAAATATAGTAGAAGAAAATGATTCCCTGGTGAACATTTTTTTTGGAATCTCTTGACAATATTACCATCTCGATTTTTTATGATACCAACAGAGGTGAACATATATTGAGAATGAGCAATTGTATTCTCTGGGTAATTGATTTTTAAACGAAAAGTATATTATTCGTAAGTAGAATATTTCGATACACGTTTTGAAGGTATTTAAATAGAAACAATTGAAAATCCATAGATATTTCATTAATTCGCGAATTATTTATAAATTTTGGAATTAATCGAAATTTTCGAATTATTCGTTTTTTTCGAATTATTCGATTTTTTTCGATTCGAACGATATTCGCACACCCCTACTTTGAGTACTTAGGGTACATAAACATCGCCTAAAAACTAAACCTAATATAAACTTTCTAATGCCTACCTGACCAGACGCTCGAATTGAAAGCCTCTCAAGGAGCATGTATATTAGTGGTCCAGCAGTTGCACTTAGGATACTGTCCACGTCTAAGTATCGTTTAATATCATTCGAGATGGTGTTAAGAGATCTGAGCTATATTTTTTTTAAACATTGCGCATATCGATGTACACGCGGAGGAAGCTTAACAACTTCTATATGTATTCAATCACTACATCTTATATAACAAAGTACTCTGCCACGTCTGTCTGTTTGTTTGCGATAAACTCAAAAACTACTGAACGGATTTTCATGTGGTTTTTACCAGTAGATACAGTGAATCATTTAGATGGTTTAGGTATATAATTTATCAAGGTTTTGTTATTATCAGGAAGGGACAACGTCCGCCGGGTCCGCTAGATATATATTAGAACGCTCATACACTACTTTGGAATACAACTAGACTCAGAATCAGAAAGACACGTACATACATATACACACAGAGACATACCTACCTAACGTTTAGCGCGTAACGCGTAATGCTAATTTCTTCGTACCATGCCATAAGAAGTTTCACTTCAAAGTAATTATTATCCCTTATAAAATCTTGTATTATTATTTCAGATGTATCTTTAACAATTTGTTAAGCTTTAGCCGGTTCGTCAATTCGAATATTCTCTGGATAGTCTGCGCTCATCAAAGACGCGACGCCGTTCGCGTGGAAAATTGCCCGAGCCCAATGAATATTATTAAACTCTTCGATAGTTCCACGTATTTTGCTCTAGTTTAATAAACCTCACGTTAGAACTTCCAATTATTATTATTACATTAAATAATAAACAATATTTTACACAAAGTTTATCTAATATATCTTTCCGGATATATTGCGTCATTCAATTGTTAACATTTATATAATCACCTTAAAAGAATCTAAGTATGTATAAAGTGTAAAAGATGAAAGACGTTTTAATAATTAATATTTTAATCAGGTAAAGTGGTAAACGAGGTATTATGCGGAGAATATAATCCGTTAACCGTGTACTGGTGTAGCACGTATCACGCTCCGACGGCCATATTTAGAGATATGTGACGATTCAGCGAATGCCCAGTGAACCGGCAGAGGATGTGAGTTGTTAAGTGGTACACTTTCAGGTGATCTGTCGAGTGAGAGAATCGCGTCCACCGCGCCCCTCTCTTCCAACGATCGTGCTCGTTGGCGATCATTAAGTTATAACTGTAAATAATTTTACCAGATATATCGATGGTAATGGTTTTTATTTAGACAAAAACATAACGTAGGAGTATCTTATAATTAACCAAAAATTCATGTAATTACGGGTTAGCGTTTTAAATACTAACGTAATAAGGGACGTCCTTGTATTATGCAAACTATTCTAAGATCTGTATAAATAAATATTACTATAACGTATTAATTTTTAACTGAACGATGTAACATATTTAACTTATGCTTCGTAATTGTTTAAGGTCTGTGCCTTAAATAAATAAAAAAGTGTATGTGTACACATTTACATGCGTTAGAAGCTATACTTCTTTGGCGTACCATGATACATGTAAAAATCTTTTCAAAAATTTTTTCTTTCGCTTTATTCTACGTTTGTAGAAAAAAACAACACTAACAATAGAAAAAAGGAATTTAATACATTGAAAATTTTAATACAAAGAAATACAAATAAACAAAATGTTGACTATAGCTAACTTCAGGGTGTCGGTTTTTCGTGACGGTGTGCGCGCGCATCTTAAAAATTTACTCTCATCATTTTTCCCTAACGCGGCAAAAGAATTATAACTTCAAAAATCCTGATTTTTGTAAATGGTAAAACGTAACATTTTTTTCAACTTTAATTAACCACTACAATCAACATTAACTCATTTTCAATTGGTAAATTGTAGATTGATCATGTCTGTAACAAAATTCTTCTATTATAGTCCATACCTATAAAATAAATGCATAATAAAAACAATAGTTATAGTTTCTATTGATAGTTGAAATAAATTAATAACCTAATTTTAAAGAATTTAATCCCATTTTCTTTATCGCAAAAAGTAAAACAATAAATGAACCCTTAGACCTTTTTACATAGTACTTGATTATCCCTAACATATACCTAATATATGAAATACAAATACATATCTAGAATGTCAAATAATCACATTATAAAAACATTACATATATATATATATATATATATAGGGTGTAAGGCGTGTCGAATAACACCTAAGACTTGAGACATAAGCCAACCTCACCTGCACGTAGTGCATGCACCCTGCTGAATAACGAAAGAGGCAATGGCGAAAGAGTTTTACAGCCTGACTGGCCCGCAACCACCATGTATATGGCGAAAAATCCGTCATAGTGATTCGCTTCTACGGGTCGTATTTCGGGATCAGCCTGTGCATATCCAGCCTTTCGCAGGCCGGCATGACAGCGGCGACCGGCGATGGCTAGTGTGTTACTCGTTGGTGGCCGTTGTTTTTGGATTGTACTGTGCTTACCATCAGGCACAGTGCAGTCATTTTGCCGTGCTACAATAAAAAAATAATATTCCATCTAGGTTTCGATATAAGTGAATCGTACAAAGTAACCTTTTTTTTTACATAATAATTAATATTCTTAAAAATACCACATCCATTTTTTACTAAAAATATCTGCCTTGTTTATGAATGCGCGCGGCTCATCCATTTGTAAAGGGCCTCTGATGTTATTCATATCATATCAAACGTTTAGAGAGCATTACACCGATTTCGAATGTTTGGATTTATCTATTAAATCTAATTTATAGCATTTGAAGTCGGCATCGGAATACCTGGAATTTCACTACCTCAGATAATCTTCTTAATTGCTAAGTATTTACAGCTTAAGGCTAAGTAACTTCAAAGTGGTAACATATTACACATAGGTATAAATTATATGTGGTAGAGTTACATTTCTAGAAATCAAAGACAAACTCAAATGGTGAATTTAAATTTATCAATGACAAAGTGTGACCTAAATCGAAAATTGGACCCCGAACTGATAAATTAAAAAGTAACGTACTAACGTACAAGAGATATTGTTAGATTATCTTCCTTTTTTATCTATACAAATAAATAAAATGGAAGCATCTGTTTGTAATTTAAAAATAACTGCTTTTTACTATATAGATATCAAAGTATATAAGGTACTTGTAAAAAAATAATTAAATTGATGTCTGTCTGTGTGTTTGTTTCTGCTAATCCTCGAAACGGTTAGACCGATTTTGACGAGACTTTTACTGGCCGATAGTTGATGTTTTAAGGAGTTATTTAGGACTCTTTTATTTTAGGACACCTACTATATATATATTGTTATAATAAGAATATAATAACTTTATTTTTTAAAACTTTGTATGTTTGCCAGTCTAAACACACTAATTTCTAAAACTAATAGAGAAATTGAGCATGTTTTAGTACAACATATAGGGTTTATTTAATAAATATAAGGGCATAAAATGAAATATTTTAGGAGTTTTCCAAGTTTCATGTAGTTTGTAGTAAAACCAAAAGATGGCGGTTCATTGATTGATTTTCAGATGCTGCGTGACGTGAGCGTCGACCTTAGTGTCAGTTATTCTTCGCACGTCAAGCTTTATGTTTATGATCCCAATCGTACTACTTCTAACTGTGTAGGCAAGGAAGCTTTATAAATAAGAAAATAATTTTAAGCGTACGTATCGCGGACTGAACTAGTACAAACTAATAATACAATTTTTGTTTATGAGGGAACAAGTCTTATTAAAAAAGTATGGCTCGTGCTTTCTACAGCTAAGTATATACAAGAACGTACTGAGCTATCGTCATTTGCGAAGACACTTTTTATGCACCCACTAATAATAAGGTATTACAAGGTATGAATCCAAACCAAATCAGATAGGTATATGATTTTTAATAAACGTAGAATTCCTGGAAGTGTCATTCAGTAACATCAGTCCTTTGAATTTTCCTTTTAGAAATATTTAATTTGAATATTATTATTTTTTTGTTTTAATTTATATAAAATTAAAATAGCTGTCCTTTCACGTACAGTACTAAATTATTGTTAGTATTCTTTTATTTTTATTCATTCAATGGTTTTTCATATATTCATAATTATTACATAAACTTGAATCCTCGATATATATTGCATCAACAATGCGACTAATTGGGTGCCATAAATGACTAATACATGATGACAAAATAATTAAATTCTATAAAACTCATGTTTAACCTGTCGCGTTATATTTTAAACATCTCTTTTTTACGTAATATCAAGTTTGTTTTGTTTGTTTTATAAGTTGTATTTTATGTAATCAGTTGTTGCACTCAAGTATTATAACATTAATGATGAGAAAATAACAAACGAAAAACGAAACATTTGTAGGATCAATATTCGCTACTTGTCCCGCTACAGATTATTTTGTATGACATTGAGGTAGAAATTGGTATATTAATCGTGAAACTGTTCCGGCGATGCACCGGAAACTCTAACAATATAATGAAATTTTCTACTACAAGCGGTAACAGCATAAAATTGCTTTCATGCAAAGTTAACCAATAAGAGGATACAAAACTAATGTGGTTTTGTATCAGGGGCTGCATCCGGAAGTAAGTTCCAGTGGCCCCTGTAAATCAATATCCGGTACACACGCTAGTCACTTCCTTCAACCTCCATTTGAATAAAACATCTCTAACTACTTTGCTGAAGTTAGATGCAGCCTGCAGTATACTCGGCGGCAGAACTTTTAAACGGTTGTATGAGTGTTATTAGAACTTATTCTTTTATCTTGGTAATAATTTCAGCGAATGTTCGCAAACAAACGGTGGGCGGAGGAAAAATATTATTACATATATCTTCTAAGATAAAAATAAACTTTATTAGCCACTTTATTAAGTGCTTATCTCTATTATTTTTAATGAAAAAGTAATAGTACTGTAAGTATTTGTTAATTTATTTTTCCTAGTTTTAGTCCAATGACTTAAATTCGACTATAACCCATTATTTTTTTAGGTTTTAACATTATTGAGTTTTTTTTTGCTAAAATGTATACAAATATTGTAGATTAGTACTAGAAACTTATAGTTATAGTTATGTATACCTTCTTTCAATATGACCACAGTTCTGTGACTAATTGCTATAATTGCAAGATATTGCTGCTTCTTAGGTGTGATAATGGCGCTCCCACTCGAAGTTTCTACAGATTTCCTCAATCTTATATATCATAGACTAGCTGGACAGGCAGACGTTGTCCCGCCCCGATTATAAAAAAAATCCTTGACAAATTGTATACGAAAACGTTTCAAACGAATCAATTTATCCGCTGGTGAAAACCGCATGAAAATCCTTTCAGTAGTTTTTGAGTTTATCGAGAACAGACAGACAGATAGACGCGGTAGGGGACTTTTGTTTTATTCTACGTAATGACATGTTCTGCTGCAATCTTCGATCAACAATAACTAGATAAAGCGTCACGTACAAAATTGATGATAAAAACTGTCCGCGTAAATATATACTTATGTGTAGCTATTTGTTTACTAAAAAAGGGATAAAAAAAGTTTTAAGACAGTTTTAAGTTCAACCTAATTACAACCATAACCCCTAGTAATAAAGTCACAAATGTTCAAAATATTATCTAATACTTACTATAAAACGAGCAAAGCAATAAATTACTCCCCTCGCAAATGAAAAGACAACATAAACAACATTTAGTGTGAATTCAACCTTAACACGTAATGAATAAAGTACGTTTTCCCGTTATTGTGCGTGGCGAGGCCAAACATTTGTATCACAGGTTTAAAATCAATAATTTTGTTCAAAATTTGATATTATTTGTTAGTTTAAAGCTTAAAATATAACTTATTCAACATGTATTTAGCGAAAGTAAGATACTCCAGAAGTTAAATTGCTTTTTCTGGTATTATTTTTGCATCTTTTGAATACACTGCGGCATGTGAAATGGGCTTACATTGGCTGTGTTTCAAACAAACTAAACAAAATACATTTCAAGTGAGCTCTTATTTACCGAGACGTATTTTTCGCGCCGACCCTTTATCTAGTTATAGTTGATCGAAGGCTGCAATAAAATTAAAACGAATTCCATATGGAAACATGAAGATATCGATATTTATTTATATATGGGTAACTCTTTGTTTCAACTTGCACATTTTTTAGTAATCGAAAATCATCTTATAGCGATTTTAGAGACTATTTTTTATAGGGGCTAGTCTCAGAAATGGATAACCCGATTTTGACAAAATATTCCTGGAAAATAGAGGATTTTTCAGAGTATACTATAATACATCAATACCATATCAATCCATTTTTTCGTAGACGCTTAAGTGATAAAGTTGAAAATGATGGTATTAAACATAGGTAACTTAAGCTAACGTAAGGTAACAAAGATTTACTTAAAAAAATAGTACAGTTTAAATAGTAATTATTAAAATACAATAAATAAATAAACAAATGCACAATTAATCCATATTAAACACGTATTTATCAAAAAAAAAACGTTTATTTTTTCCTGAGAATGCATTTGCGATCATCAACGACTCTGTTAATGTAAATTCAAATCGCACATGATCTCGACGTAGTATAAATCAACAGACTGTGTTTCATTAAAAGTTTGTTATTGAAAAAACTTCCAATACTCATAAAGTTTAAAACATGTCGACTGGATTTTCTTTCAATATTCAATTCCTAAGCACGTAAGAAGCTTGTACAAATTACATTTTAAATTTTAGTGAGTATTTTATTGGCTCATATTTGAAGTTTATATTATTTTCTGTTTCAATTTTTTATTAAAATTCAATACTTACATTGTCTGTTCTATTTGTTTCGTTAATAACCTAGATTTATTCGCAGATAGTGTATCATGCCTTAGAAAATGTTTCTCTAGAGATTTTTTTACATAATATCAACTTTGTGCGTGTAATCATGTTATTATTTGTACATCTATATTGGTAGCTGTCTTTTCTTTCTTTATTTATAGTTTTTATAAGTCGAAATTTGTAATTAGCCTTAGTATGTTATTTATTTGTTATTATATTAGTGTTAGCTGTAAGTTTCCCTAAATAAATAAAATAAAAATCTCCAAAATTCGATATTGCTATAGTAATTACTCAAACCGTGGTTATATGAACTTGTAAACAATATTCTAAAATTACACCATTTCTAATACAGGAAACTTTTAAATCTATTCTAATTTTTAATTATATAATAATAAATCAAATAAAACGGGAGATATGCTTCTAATATTCCATAATAATCTATAAACGTTTAATTTTTCTTTTAGAAGCGTGAAAGCATATGTCGGTGTAATGAAGATTTGAAGATAATCGAAAGAGCGGAGCAGACGATTTATTGGCAGCGCGACCGGCCGGATAATAACGCCTTTAACAACGCTTCCGGGCGCATTCAGCCGCTACGCAATCGCCCAGTTCACTCGTTCATTATCTCTTTCCATACGATTATGACAACGTGAACCATACTATAAACAACTCTCGCACCATCCGTTGTAAAACGTTTGTACGTACATGCAACAGCTCCATGAAGTCTTACCGCATTGATTGAATATGAATTTCGAGTAGCTCGATGATTTATTTAGAAAAGATTAATTTCTAAATTAAATAATAAATTCTAGATTTAAAAATATATAATTGGTCAATGTTTTAAGCAAAACGTTACACTAAAAGTTTAGAACGATTTTAATTAAACTTGAAATATCTCAAACTTAACCAATTTTTTAATAGATGGACACATAAATTGATTTGTGAGAACAAGGTACAATAATTGCACAAAACTTCTATTTTATTTTTATATTACTAACAATTCATTATTTATAGTTCATTTCGGTGCGCTTCTATTTATTTACTTGTAATTTTCTTCCTACTACTTTATAAACTTTATAACATTTTATCCATTTTAAATGACTTTTATTAAATATTATGATTATTACTTAACCTCCTCGGAACAACGTAATCTAATGTAGCCTAGATAGTACTGTAATAATCCTATGTGCTAGTCAAAATGTCGTGTTATAAATTGCTTCAGTCGGTCGGTCACGGAAAGCAATAACCCTCTGTAGGCACTATGACTATTTATCCGGGCAGAACTTCGCCTTACAATAACTTTCACATAGGAGTACGTGTAGATGAACGAAATCTTGCCCTTAAAACGTGACAAACTCTCGGGTGTGCCGTAACGGTACTGGACGTGGTCAATAATAATCGTCAAAAGCGGTTTACCTATTTCGAATAATTCCGGATGATAAACACAAGGCTTCAATTTTATGTTTAATAGGTTCATCCATCGGGCCATGGACGCTCCGGCGCGGCTTATTGTGGATTATAAGGACCAAAATGAAACCGCCATAAAGACAATAACATCTTTAAAAAAAAATCCGTCCTAAAATAGTTAAATGAAATCATAAAAATAATGAAATAAATATATATATAAAAAGTAAATAAATAATAATAATAAAAAAACAACATCCAATAGATGCTCACAGATACGATTTTTAACTTACAGTTGCGAAAGCCTGCAGAAATGAAGAAAAAAAAATTATGTTTATATATAAATTACTTAAGATTGTACAAAATTCCAAATATGTTATTTGAACTACTTATTAGACAAAAACTTTGAAAAACGTTTTGTTTCACATATTATACAATAGAAATTCGTAAGAAAATGCAAGTTGAAATTAGTTTGATACTGCTATGTAAACTAATATTACTTTAATTCTTTGTATTAAATTTAATGAACAGAATGTGATAAAGTTTTGATAAAATAATGAGGAATTATTATTGTTTGCAAAATAATCGAACATCCCGTTTCAAACGAAGCACCGGTATCAAACCGTCTTCAAGTCATACTGTTCCCTTGTTGATAGACTTTCGACCCAACATTAAGGACGCTCTCTCTAAACCTTTAACAGCCGAAATATGTAGTTACCTGTAGAATAAATATTTTCAATACATATTATTTATTAACAAATTATTTATTGATATTAATAAAACAACAATATAAATCGATTTGTAAACCTGAATATTGTTCTTAAATTATTTTAATAGCTCACCAACATATTAAACATAAAAAAAAAAAATTATAAGATAAAATCTATACATATAATAAAAGGGTATGTATCAAATTTTTTTTCACTGATTGGGTATGAAAGTATACTCCTCACTACTAATAACAAAAATGTAGTTATATTGTCTTTTTGGTCATTTTAGCGGCCATTTTGTTTTTCATACCGCGCTTTCGTTTACACAACTCGGTAACCATAGTAACATATAAGAACATTATATCAAGTTCAATGAGCACTATTTAATTTGTCAAATATTAAAAACTGCTTAGACAGATATTTAGTTGTATATCTTCATTTATACTTATGCAAAGTTTCAAGACGCCAGCTCATTCATTGTTTACAATTCAACATTATAATTATTAATAGTAATTTTGAAGATAGAAGGGGTTTTTCTAATAAGATATTAGACCATAAGCGTATTAATTATTAACAATATATTATATCATTAAGTAATCTGAAGCTATTACTGGTTTCAGCATGAATGGGTCGGTTCGCCCGGGGTAGTACCACCCTCTCACAGAAAACCGACGTGAAGTAACAGTGCTTGCATTGTTGCGTTTCGTTCGGTCAGTGAGAGCGCCTGAGGAAGTTACTGTAAGGCGAAGCTCTGCCCGGATAAATAGTTACAGAGCCTTCAGAGTGTTTATTGGTGTTCCTGCCTGACTCGCTGATTATACGTATTGTGTAACACATGTCACTGTAAGTGGCGTGCGTGTCGTACTTACAATTGTTTTCAACGAGCATTGCTATAATTGTACACGGTCTCACAATTTTATATTTCATTAATACAATTTTTGAAAACTCGTGCGGACCTGCGGGTACAGCTAATTAAGAATAAAATAGAAACCTTCAACATTTGAAATCTGTATTTTAGGCATAGAAAACTGATATGCCAGAAACTGCTCATTTGTATTCTAATCTCTTTTTAGATTATTTGTCTCTTACTTGTTGGCTTACAAATATTTATAAATGCCGTAACAAAAACCAGCTTATTCTAAATAAATATTTTGTACTTTGAACTTCATTTACAAAAATCACCCAATCATACGTCGTAAGGTTTACGTCATTGCGTTTACTATATTTTACATAATCTTATATTACCAAATACGTATAGATTTACTAGATCATGATGAAGTGAGAAATAGTTAGAAATATTGTCTGACGTGAACATAACCCATTGAATTATTTTACTTGAATACAAATTTTTCAATTTTCAAATCTGTTAATATCGTAAAGCAATTGATCGACATTGTGTTGATAAACATGACAAAATAAACCCATAATAAATATGGAATAGGGTTTCCAATCAAGTCAACTTCGCGTACCCCGGTCCGCGTTCGCCGCAGGAAACCCATAGAACTTCAAAGAGGTAGACACGAAATAATATTAAATTATTGCAGTAAACTTCAGTATAATTAATTATTCTAGTCTTTATTTTTAACAATTATTTATCATACTTTTTTAATCACACATCTAGTGCAACATTTCAAATTATATTATAAGTACAAAAGGCGGCTTTATTAACGAAAGTATTTTTTTTTCAGATTCCTTTTGGTTGGATATGTTCTAGAAAGAAAAATTGGGGTCAAATTAGTATTCATTATGTAGAATATAAGACGTAGACTTAAACACGTTCAGACTCATAATTTTTCAAGTTATGTAATAGCTATCAAATTTCTTTACTAACTAAAGACGAGATTTAATATTATCAATAAAAAAATGGAAGCAGTTATTTTTTCCATACCACTGAGGATATAACATGTCTTTCAATAGATTGAAAATTAATACATAAACACGTTTCTGTACACGATCACAACTGACATAAAAAAAGTCTAATAATACGCTATGATTTATAAGGTAACAAATGTGACAACAAAAAACGCAATAATTTAAAAACTTACAAGATTAATGAATTATGGTGGGATTTCGATCCCGGGAAGACCGATAGTAACACTAAACTATATATCTGAAAACTGTAAATCGTTAGACTCGAACACTTATTTAAATCTTTCCTACTGTTATAATATAAAGAAATGTAATTGTAGCAATTTTCGTAGCGTCGTAGCTCGTAGTAAGAGCGGTACGGAGACGCGGGGGCGATACAGCGGGCACGGCGCCCTGCATATCTCTCTACAATATTATAATAGAGGCAGCTAGGCGTCGTGTCGGCTTCAAGACAAATTTTTAAATTGCCTCCCATCCCTACAAACTGGTATCGGATCTATTTTTATCGTTGCAATAATAAATAATCGTTCTCGCGTCGTGGATAAAATATTAAATTACAAAGCTCAGTTAGCGTGCAATCAAATATTATTTACACAAGAAGACTGATATGAATATAATTGTCATAATTACTCTTGTACGAATCCTGTCACGGTATATTTGACGCGAATTACATTGTTGTCAAATTATCTCGCGAATGAACGTCCAAGAATGGCTCAGTTAGCATGCAATCAAAGATTATTTACATAAGAAGACTGATAAGAATATAATTATCATACATACTCTTGTACAAACCCTGTCACGGTATTTTTGATGTGAATTACATTGTCGTCAAATTATCTCGCGAATGAATGTCCAAGAATATCTCAGTTAGCGTGCAATCAAATATTATTTTCATAAAAAGACTGATATGAATATAATTGTCATACATACTCTTGTACGAATCCTATCGCGGTATCTTTGACGCGAATTACATTGTCGTCAAATTATCTCGCGAATGAACGTCCAAGAATAGCTCAGTTAGCATGCAATCAAAGATTATTTACATAAGACTGATACGTTATATAACGATAAGTTGTATAACTCTATTATATTTATAGAAATCCTCATACAAATAGTTCATCCGAAACTAATCCGAAAGTAACTATTCTCGCGGACGAAGTCGCGAGCAGCGACTAGTATTATATATGCTTCGTGACGTAATGGTAATGAGTACAAATTTAAATATCCCTCAAGTCAATGCCTACGGGCTCTGAACATATTTTTAAATATGAAATCAAATTATGTAATAGCAAACAAATAAAACACTTAATAGATCAGTGTTGTTTGCCATCTAGTGTTACAATAATACAAGGAAAATAATTATTTATAGTAACTAACAATCAACTTAATATAATATAGTTACAATTTGTGCTCCATATTTTTTAGGTTACCAAAATAAATTATTTCGAAACACATATTTCGAACATTATACAGACGACAGATTTAAGATATTCAATATTGATTTTCATTATTTTAAAATGAATATATTAGAAAATATTGCAAATAACTAAAGAAAAGCCCAAACGTTTGAATATTCCAGGTAGAGGGTGGAGTTTTAGTTCTAATGGGAGCAATGCTTACCGCGCCTAAGATAAGGGAAACTACATCAAGATACGTAAGAGCCCATTCAGAAACTTCATGTCGGTTGTGGTATAAACATGTTTAGGCATTTACCTGCCTTCTGGTTACAATATAGTATATATTGCTATGCATTTTTAGTTCCTAACATAGTATTTGACGTGACAAAATGCTTTGAAAACATGTATTTTTTTCACACATTGCAATTGAATTGAATTTGAATTTCTTACAATTCAAATAAGTAACATCTTTGGATATTGAATCAATCTTTTCAGACAAATTTGTATTTTTACACCGTGTTAAAAAACCAGTTTTTTTTATTTAAAAAAAAAATATAATAAAAAAAATGACCTTACATCCTTATCCTTACATCTTCTATACATATAATAAGAATGTCTAAAGAGTCTGTACTTTTTCGATTTTCGTGAAAAATATTGTTGTCGGTATCTAGGAATAAGTAATAGAATACATTTCAATCATTTTTAGAAAGAAATGTCTGTCTGTCTGTTTGTATGAACACACATCACTGGGTCACAACAAACCACAGGAGTAACTTAGTCTTTGTTTCATTAAAATATGTCTACTCTATCAAAAGTTATTGTAACTTGAATGACGGCTGGACTCAAGTACGAGAGAAGACTAGTAATCTATACTAATACTAGCAGGGTCCGCGGACGTTGTCCTGACTTAATATTTTTTTTAAATCCTAAAAGCCAACTGTAGCGTCACCTAGCGGGTTAAATTGTGAATCTAAAACATTCTCTAATACACTGAAACACGCACACAAAATTTCACCAAAATCGGTCCAACCGTTTTGGAGGAGTTCAATGACATACACACGTACAGAAGAAATGTATATATAAAGTGAAGATTATAAAGCCGAAGAGTTTGTTTGCGTGAATGCCCTAATCGCAAGAACTACTTAATCGATTTAAAAAACTCAGTGTTAGATAGCTCATTTATCGAGGAAGGCTGTAGGCTATATATCATCACGCCAAGACCAATAAGAGCGGAGCACTAATGAAGAATGTTACAAAATCGGGGTTTTTTCCTCTTGAGAGCTTCCGCTGCGTGTTAGTTAGCCCAAAGCAACTATTCCATGCGGACGAAGTCACGGGCAGAGGCTAGTATGTAATAATATTTTATTTGTATTCTTTGAATGATTTTAATTTTATGACAAACTGTTGCCCTCGCTTTCGTTATAGTGAAAATGTTTTTGTTGTTTCATAGGGTGTACATGTTTTATTGAGGACTCTCTTTAAATCTTTTTAACTATAATTTTATCGTTACTATTTTGTTACATAATAAATAGTGTATTTACCGATTTTAAGTTATGTCTGTTTAATTTTACCATTTACTTATCTCTTACAAAAAAGCGTAATACATATCTCATATCTGATCATCATCATATCTGAAATATCTTCTATCTGTTTGTAGAAGTCTCGTCAAATTCGATTACGCCGTTTCGGAGATTAGTTCGTACAAACAACAATAAGTTCAATCATATTTATATGTATAAACTATATTGGGTCGAATAAGTTTTTAATGATAGTAACTTAATATTGGGTCTTATGGTAAAATATTGACAAATTCGAAACATCATTTATTCGCCCAAATGTATGTATTCGAATCTGTATTTACATAATTCTGACGGCTCCGGTATGATTCCGTGCTAGTTCTGTTATACACAAAATGAACGTATCCCAAGATCCCGCTTACAAATTGAACCGCGTCGGAGGTTTATTCTGATAGTACCCTAATAATCCGTAATTAAAATTTACATATTACCTTAATTCATTTAAAACTAGCCTTAAGGTACGTTTAATATTATTATTTTAGTCGCTTAGACTTGAACTTAGATAAAACAAATCATCAACAGGAACCATTACTAGAAAATAAAATATTCCACGTATTTAATTAAATAATATAAATATCCAAAATTATTTAACATTTCCACAATAATTTAAAGGCATTAAATAAGCATTATAAACTGAATGCAACACAATTTATGACTTATTGAATAGGACTTTCAGAATAGGGTATCTGAGGTCCGCTGGGGCTAGTGGTCCGAATGAAGTGCGCATACTAATTCGTGGTCGTTGGAGAAGCATTCAAATGGCAGCGCAGCCTGGCTTACAGGGGATATGTGAGACGAGACCCAAGATTTAATTTACAACTAAGATTACGTCTAGATATTGGTGTCGTGGTCAAGAATTAAACATATTATAATGTAACGTAATATAAGCTACGTATTTCTTCACTAAGCATTTTGTAATTTTATTTAACAACTAGCTGAAACCACCGCGACTTAATTTGTCACGATTATTATATTAAGAATATAATTTGTGTACAGAGTAAAAACCATAAGCACCGCACCGCTTGCTCCACTTCTCAATGGCAAAAAAATTGACGCTGCTGAACGCATAGTGCTTATGAAAAAAAGTAGTTTCTTAAAACTGTACTTACAACTACTAATGTAGGTGGTAGAGCCACGCTATTACTGGTTTCAGCACGAATGGGTCGGCTCACCCGGGGTAGTACCACCCAACCCACAGAATCACCGACGTGAAATAACATCTGTGCTTGCATTGTTGCGTTTCGTTCGGTTTCGGTTTCGCGGCAGGGCTATCTCCTCTCCCCCTCCCGTCCCCATCTCCAATCCCCCCTTCCCTTCCCTCTCCCTCTCCTGCCCTTCTCCCTTTCCCAAAAGCAAGCAGGCGACACACTTGCGACTCCCCTGGTGTTGCAAGTGTCTATGGACGGTGGTGAAAAAACGTTAATAACTTTATATTAAACTAGCGGGCCCGACGGACGTTGTCCCGCCCTGATAATAAACAAAAACCTTGACAAATTATGTACCTAAACCTTCCTCATGAATCACTTTATCTACTAGTGAACACTGCATGAAAATCCGTGTAGTGGTTTTTGAGTTTATCGCGAACAGACAGAAAGACTTGGCAGAGGACTTTCTTTTATAATACATAGTATCGAAGCTATTGTGATAATTATTTTTTAGATAAGCGCACCAAGTGTCTAAGATCTAAAACTAAAAACAATATTGAAATCTATCTAATAGTCTTTTCATGATGAACATAACGGCGAACCTTTATTTATAAAATTAATAAAAAGATAAATAACTTACATTAATTTATAAGCCGCAATGAATTATTGTTTTTCTTCCACTAAATATCAATAAATATGAATATTTGATAATGCAATAATTTTTCATTTAATTTGGTTGAAAATTAAAAAAGGAGTAAATCGTTAAAAAATTTCAGAAAAGAATATAAATCTCGTCTACCTCATACCAATTAATAAAAACCTGGCCCGCGAATAAATTACAATTTAATTCAGTCCCTCTCCAGTCTGTACACAAATAATTAGAATTGTAAATTAGGTAATACATAATTTGACAATCTCACTGAAAGTTCCCTTTTTCGTTTAGAAAACAGATAAATTAAATTATTAACTGCGAGTGAAATTTTCTGAGAATATGTTTTGATTTTTTTGTGTGTCACCATTACCCAATTTTAAACGTTGGTCTAAGATAATAAAAATGGTAAACTTAAAATACTGGTTCTCAAGAGCAGCTACTCAAACTCACCAATAAATGCATTCTAACAGATTTTTATTTTAAACAGGCGGGCCCGGCAGACGTTGTCCCAGATTATAAAAAAAAAAAACCGGACAAATTATATACCAAAACGTTCCTCGTGAATCACTTTATCCACTGGTGAAAATCGCATTAAGATCCGTTTAGTACTTTTTGAGTTTATCGCGAACAGACAGACAGACAGACGCGGTAAGGGAGTTTGTTTTATACTATGTAATAATAATGATATTATAGCTAGCTAGACAAGCTTAGAACACGTTATGATTTCTTCACGATATTCTCTTTCACTAAAAGCTCCAGCTCATCGCAAGCATTCGAACCTACATTCATGGACACGGTAAAGCCCGCTACCACTAAGTAAAAAATATTCCTTTACAATAAATCAATTTTTAAATTTAAAGACCACTTGAAGCGTCGACGGTTTAGTAAAAGCGTGTTTGGTCACCGTTTAGATCAACCTAGGTTAGAATCAATGGCTTTCCGTGAAGTAAACCATTTTTGAAGTTATACTTCTTTTGGCGCGTTAGGGAAAAATGATGAGAGTAAATTTTTACGATGCGCGCGCACACCGTCACGAAAAGCCGACACCCTGAAGTTAGTTATAGTCAAAATTTTGTTTCTTTGTATTTGTTGTTTGTATTTATTTGTATTAAAACTTTCAATGTACTAAATACCTTTTTTCCATTGTTAGTGTCGTTTCTTCTACAAACGTAGAATAAGGCGAAAGATAAAATTTTTGAAAAGATTTTTATCTTCTTACGCCAAAGAAGTATAACTTCTAACGCGTGTACACAAGTACACACACACTTTTTTTTAACACCATTGGTGGCCAACTTGATGGTAAGTGATCACTGCTGCTCATGGACACCTGCAACACGAGAGGAATCACAGATACGTTGCCGGCTATAATATAAAAAAACATAGTACCATGGAAATGCTCTTTTTAAAACCACCAAAATCTACGCTCTTCATGTCTACACATATCGTTAAACGTCTATACGTGTGTTTCGGAAGTTAAAGTTGAGAGCCAGTCCATCTCCTGTAGTCCTGTTGTTACCTTTTCTTAAGCCACGTTAACCATCAAGTTATATTGTAGTCAAATCTACAAAGTATAATAATATCATCGCACCATATTTTTACGATGCATAATAAATATTATTTGGATATAATATTACATTCAAGAATTTAGTGTTATTGAAGAAGCACTTTACACTTGGTATAAGTAATAGTTTGTACACAAAGTTACAATTCCATGGTTCGAATCACAGCCCAAACCGAAATTAGTGGAAGACAAACTTTGTTTCTCGAGATTTGAGCCTTTGTGTACCTTACGAGTTCGAACACTTTAATCGAAGGAAATATTATGGATACAAATACCATTCTGTTGTGGAAAATTTTCCCTAAGACTTTTAATTAGATAGTTCTTCAGTTTAAATAATCGACATAATTAATTACATTTATTGTACAAATTATCTAGACAATACAAAAATTAATTGCAATAAAGGATATAAGTTAAAACAAAAACCTCCAAGCCTTTCTTCAATAAACCTACTAATATAACAGAACGTACTAGAACATTTGTTTAAAGCGTTTACCTGTTGATCGGCGTCGTCGTGAGGCACATCGCGGCAGCTTACATTTCGCTCCTTTTCTTTTTATTTGCATTTACATTTTAGATTAAAAGACCCAATCACCACCCCAACTATTCGGACGATCTCGGATATAACCGGCAGGATTCGCCTCCGTTACTGTCAAACGATTGGCTAACGCCGGAATGGGGTGAGTGATGACGCGTTCGAGGGAAGTTTTCGCGCTGGAAAATCAGTTGCGATCGCAGGGCTGAGCGGCGAGGCCGCGAGCTGCCACTGCTCTTCCAGCGCCACTCGCCTCGAGGGTGAGTAAACACTTTATTCGATTAAAAAGCAATTTCACTAGAAATTTTTCTTACATATTTCACTAAACCAATTTTATAACAATTATAGTGAGATAAAAAAGTTTCTTTACCACTTGTCTGTAATGTAAAATCACTTTCGCGGGAATTAAATCTCGTTTTCAGAATTACTTATAATAAATAAGGTATATTTTTTTCTTTGTGTTATCTTGCCTCCGTACCATTTGGATAATTGAATCGACCTATATATATGTGAGTACCGTTAACTTAACGAATTTAATAAATATATCCAACATTCTTAGTATCATTTTATCTGAAAAAATGGATGTAATATTTTATAAGAAAATTTTGTGTTGTTTGAGCAGAGTCAAAAAAGTTATAATTAAACATAAAATTGTAAAGATTTTATGATCTAAAGAGAATCATTTTTATTTAGAACATTTATACGGAATAAAATTGTGTTAAGCATAAATTGAATAAAAAAATCGTTTAAAATAAACCTCTTAAATTAATTAAAGAAGTTTCCTGTAAATCATAAAAAGCAATGCAAATCACAAACGGATTTTAGTCATTGTAAATGATTAAAAGAATTGTTTTTATTAAAAAGAAAATGGTATGCTTGAATTTAAGAAATAGAACGTTTCATTGTTTTACGGTTGTGTGCATATTCCTTAATTTAAATTTTACGTATACATCTAATTTCAATATAGAGTTTCCTTATAACTTAAATACAAGCAATAACTTTAGCGTCAAAGACATCACAATTATTAATTAAGAACAACTATGGGAAGCGTGATTGGTTTAATTAGGAAAGCGGACATATTTCCACTAAGTAAAGACATACAATAAGTTCGGTTAATTACGTTTATGTTGCGGTCCAATTTACTTAACCAAAAATCTACGATTCCTGTTAGAATAATCCGGTCTATGAATTGTATTAATTATTAAATTCATCATTAATTTGTAAAGTAGTTTTGATCAAAGCAGGAAAATCTGTTAGAATAAATGTTACGGAAAAATTAGTCTGAATTATTAAAGATTAAAACTATCGAATGTCCACATAATACTGTTAACTTCGACTATTATTTACCGTTTATACATAAAAATTCAAATAGAAAACTAGCCGAAAGGAGGGAGGCCCGTGAAACTGAACGAGGCATATAATAGCAGAAGAAAATGCATTTACTACATTAGCGAGCGTTATTTACACAAAATAGTAACTCAAACTATATGAACATTTTTAATGTAACTAGTGGGCGCCCAGTTGTCGACATTCGACTATAGTTCATTGATTTTTTTAAAGTTTGTACTTTATTGGGGTTCTTTTGTCAATAATCTATAATCAAAGGTATTCATCATGGCTACTCAGTTTATTAAATAAATAAATTACAGGTATATCAAATAAATGCTATGCGTGAGCTGATATCTTCACGATCACATTTCTTATTTTTATTACACACATCTACTGTGTTAAGTATTATAAATACTTATCCATGTTTTTATTAATATCGTATATATTGAAATATACTAACCTGTATATATATGTAATTAATTATTATCATTCTCATAAAATTAATATCTACGACACGAAACAAAACCCAATTATAACCAGAAGTAATAAATTAAGCGTTCAAATAATAACGCTAAGCGGTGGTGTAAAGACGCGTAAGAAATTGTATTATCTTATTTATGTAATTTTAATTATTATTATTATTATATATTATATTTCACTAAAGTATTCATGTAGAAATCATCCTCTTTTTTAAGATTTAATATATTAAATAAATAATATAATACTAAAAAAAACGGTCCAGAAAATAAGTATAATACAAGAAAACTATGACCTATCAGCTATTGAATCTGTATATATAGTTTATATATCAGGCAATAGACCTCATGTTAAAAATTAACACAAATAATATATTCGTATGGTACATCTTCATTAGTAGTTAGTGTCTGTCTGTCTGTTTGTTCGCGATAAACTCAAAAACTACTAAACGAATTTTCATGCGGTGTTCACCAGTAAATAGAGTGATTCAAGTTTTGGTATATAATCTGTCTAGGTTTTTTATTAACAGCACGGAATAACGTCCGCCGGGACCACTAGTATTTTAATATGAGGATGTAAAATAATATAAAAAAGCATCAATCTAAATACAGTAATGTATGTAAAATGAAAAATAAAAATATAAAAAAGCAATTAATTGTGGTATGAAATAAAAAAATAACGCACTAAAAAGCTAACGGTATACATGCTTCAAGCCATTCTTAAAAACATTCACCCAATATTATAGCACACTATTATAAAATAATAAATTATAAATAATAAATTTTACACTCGAACCACATTTAACATAAAAAGTACATCAGTCAAAATATTAACATTTAGCGTAAAAACTAAACACACTATGCAATATCTCTTCGGTACTTGAAAACAAGAAACCTAAATCAAACAATTTAAAGTAAGGACCAAATGATGATTCTAAGAAAAAAATGACTATAACTATTTTCTTTGTTTAATAAAAATCTTGAAACATTTGCTTTTATACCCTCTGCGTATTATTTTCTTGCACGATAATGAACGTTAGTAATATTTCTTGCTGATATTAAAACAAAACGGCTACCGTAAGTCTAAAATATGATCAACATAATCATGAAAAATAAACTCGCCGTACGCACGATACTGAAGCTCTGTATGAGCTAACAATGTATGTTCTCTTGAAATACTTTATAACAAAGGGAAATTCCAGCTTTTCCATCGGACGAGTCATCTAGTAATGAGACATTAGGCCATGCAGCCTCTCCACAACCCACGGTACACAAACTCGTCCGCGTTTGTATTTTCACTAGGCCTCGCTTTATTGAAAAGGTTGAGCCATTCAATTTTCAAGTATTAATTAAAACACAACAATATTGAAGAACAAAACGCTCAAACACTTGATTATGCGATAATTTTATTTAGGTAGTTAATATAAATTACATATACAAAAATATTTTTAACTTTTGTATTACTTTTATACCACAACACAACTATACAAAGCGATCCAAATCGCCAAATACGAGGTGAACAATTCACTGATTCGTTTCGAGGCGTGACCTTTCAAGATATTTTATTATATATCCAGATACACGTATATAAAGTAGGCCAGGTTTATGGTTTATTATGTTATTTCTAAGTTGGATGATATAATGATTGAGTTGATAGCATATTCGAGCACCGCGTAGTTTGACATAGGTCTAAATTCCTGATTCGGAGCATTCGGTGGAGGAAACATCGTGGTAAAACCATAACATGGTGGTAGGTCTTTCTCTAAGTCCGCCGCCCGGTAACTAACATCCATAAATTGAAAATCTGTCGTCAAGCACCTGTTGGTGTGTTCCACTCAATAACCAGACCCCTCTGGTTTTACTGTGTTTACGAGATGTTCTAAGATGGTATCTAAGATTAGACTATTCATTTAATATCGGTTGAAATTGTGGTCAAATGTAAAAATCTATAAAGAAAACGTAAGAAGCTATACCGCTTTAACTTAAAAAAAGACATTAAATGCAATTGATAGTGTTTTAATTGATCACGAATACTAACAATAAATTAGCATTCACCAACATATATAATTTAAAATAATACACATATATTCATGTATGAATATATATTTTTATCTCCACTAATATGAAATACGTGTACTAGATTCATATATATTTGAATAACTACCTTGAAATTAGCTATAAGTTGACACGAAAACTTGAGAGACAATTAACAACCATCTTCATGGTGTCGCTTTTAGGTGTCGGTGTGCGCGTGTAGTAAAAATTCACTCTCGTCATTTTTCCCAAAAGTGCCAAAAGAAGTATAACGTTAAAAAAGCTGTAATAAGGACAACGGCTATCAATAGGGACTTGTCATTTGTTGGTCGCTACTGTGTTCTGACTAATAATTTCTTAACATCATATAAAATGAAATAAATATTTATAAATATACATATATCATATAATACAACGGTAACTCCTATATGGATAAAAAACGAATTGAAAAAGTAAAAATAGTCAGCTGTGTGAGATACATTTTTTTTATGTCAAAAGGAGGCAAACGAACAGGTGGGTCACCTGATGTTAAGTGATCACCACCGTCCATAGACACTAGCAACACCAGGGGAGTCTCAAGTGCGTTGCCAGCCTGTGTTTGGGGGAGGGGTAGAGAAAGGAGAAAAGGGAAGGGAAAGTGGAAAAGGAGGTGGGCCTCCGGCGCTCTCATTGACCGAACGAAACACAACAATGCAAGCACTGTTACTTCACGTCGGTGTTCTGTGAGAGGGTGGTACTACCCCGGGCGAACTGACCCATTCATGCTGAAACTATTAATAGCTACTGCGTGGCTCTACCACTTTCTTCAGAGAAAGTTACAATTTAAAAGTTTGACATTAAGAGAGATCAAAACATATATTTCAACCACAGATGATTACAGAGTCTGTTACTTCATACACGTATCTCCTCAATAAATTGTGATCTCTTAAAAATGTTGGTATCCTTGACAAAGTAAATATATCAGATATTTATTTTACTTAACCAATATTTGTATTTGATTGGCTTTGCCACATTCCGTGTTTACTTTTTAATGAGTTTTGACGATTCAACGTCTTTGGTGTGATTTGAAATCGATTTAACTTTTTCGCAATATTCTTCATTGACATAAAATTAGAATAAATAGAAACAGACATATATTTTTAAAACAGAAAACTCTAATTAATATTTAATCTAGAATAGACGACATCAAATCAATACTTACATATTATATATATGCATGCGTTTTTACATTGTAAATAAATCCCGTACAGACTATTTCAACTTGAACATTAAGAATAATATCAAGATATTACCACAAGCAAATTTTAGCAATGTTTTTCAGTACTGAACTAATGATAAAATGAATGATTATCAAAACTATATACCATGTGTGTTTTAATTTAAAATATTCCATTTCAATGTCTGCAAACGCAAGAAAAAAAATGAATACGTGTAACCCTCACACGCGATTGAAGTAAAACTTCTTAAATATTTTTGATTTTGTCAATAAATAGTTAATTTATAAGTAATATAATTATAATAACAAGAAATATTAAATTGAATAATAATAATAACCATACAATAGAATTAAGTATGTGTTTAGGGCGCGCGACCGTGCTGCCATCTTGTTTTAAATAAAGTAAATAACAAATTACATCAAAGCTTCATTATCTGTAATGCCATCTATCAACTAATTCAGAACTTAAATAACAGGAAATATTATTAGCAACTCTTTGTTATAAAGTAAATAAAATAAACACAACAGATTACTATGGTAAGTAACGAATTAAATTAATTATGATTTAACAGAAGTTTTGGTTATGTTTAATTATTATCTAACCGGATGGCACAGAAACGTGATGGCATATTGCCGTAACCTCCTTCCTAGTCACGCCTAAAAAAGTTTTACTTTAAAAAGTCTTGATTTACATACGCATTTATTTCTAAATTTATTCACTACACTTTTTTAGAACAGTCTATAGAATAGTCAATAGTATATGGAGTCTTTTATTGTCACTTTAGATATACAAAAAATTTAATCAAATTGTGACGTTCAATATGACAACGGGTCTTGACTTTTGTTAAATGAATCCGAATGGTAATAACTACTTTATCTTCGTAAAGGATGATCTAACAATGGTTAAAGGTGGAATGATCCAATTCAGTCATGTCTTTGGTCGAATTATTATTGTGAACACGTAACGTGACAATAGCCACAAAGTGGAACGTGTCGAAATAGAGCAACGGACGTCATCCGCGTTCAGGCGCAAAGGTGTCATGTACTAGTCATGTATGGAGTCAAATGTAAGTCACATTGACAAGTACGCTCTGCATTGCATATGTCATTGTTAACGGAATTAAAGGGCATATAATTTTGTAATTTTAGTATATTGTCAATACTTTGTCATCTATATTATAGCAAATTTGCAAAAATTGATTCATGTTTTAGCTGTACAGTACTATGAAACTTGCAGGCCCGTATGACAAGGACCAGTACCGATTAATCTTAGATGTCGCGGTGGTTGTCGTTATTTTTCGATTGCAACAGTCTACCATCTATACAGTGCCGTCAATTTGTCTCTCTACAACACAACATTAGAAGATATTAATTATATTTTATACAGTACCTGTCTTTTGATTTGATACGTCGGAGAGAAGATCTAAATAGTTGGCTAAATTCCGTTTTCGTATAGCATTATCTTCGTCTATAGCAATCATTGCGCTGTGCAACAGAGGGAACGCTTAATAAAATCGAAGCGAGCCGATCTTAACCTAACGTCTCACACTTTTCCCCAAATGCTGAGTACTATAAATATTCATAGTAACATATATCATGTATTTTATTTATATTTACTTAATTTAAAAAACTTATTTCTGAATATAATATTAGTTGTATGAGTTATATATTAGAAAATCCAAAATCTTATTAAAATACAGACCGTTATTGCAAACAAATTGTCATTGAAATATAAAAATTTGATAAATATTAATATAAAAGCTTTATAATAGTTAAACTGAAATGTTTTAAGTATTAAAGTGGACGGATATATGAATAAAGGAAGACCGAAAAAGTATGACTGGATTGTGTGAAGAATAATGTATATAAAAGGTGTGAATATTAAGATATCTGGCAATGGGGAGTGGAAGAGGAACACATGTTGTGCCGACCCTACTTAGGCGGGATAAGGGTAAGTAGATGATTATATCAAAATAGTAATCACTATAACACGGTTGAAAAGGCTTACAAAACTATAATTACGTCGTATGAAACGTAGGCGGATTCCGGTTACAATTCGTAAAATCCGCAGACGAAATAATGATTATGAACGTCTATGGGCGAGCGAGCGGCTTACCTCCGACCGCTTAACTTTGTAAGTCTGCTACAATTACTTCTAGGATCCCTTAATAAGACGACCGACGAGAAACATTCTGAAAATTTTAAAGATTTTCCAGTGCAATAGAGCGGCTCGTTCGTAAATGAACTCGGTTACACGTACGCTTCCGATTTAATCCTCTTAATAAACGCAATTGCGCGTGCAATCATGGGATAGTTTTATTAAAAATACTACTATCGTTCCATTTAAGCTTTATAGTTATAGTTTTGCATTTACTTCGAAACGTTTTTGTTTGTCGATTCCACATTATATATTTTTTAAAATTATACGCTATATATATTTAAGTAAAAACAAAAAAAAACAGTCCTTTTTTTCTACTCTGTATACAAACCACCATTTTTCATTTTTTTTATTGGTTACTGTTTTTTGTTACTTCGAAATGTTTTTGTTTGTCGATTCCACATTATATATTTTTTTAATTATACGCTATATATATTTAAGTAAAAACAAAAAAAACAGTCCTTTTTTTGTACTCTGTATACAAACCACCATTTTTCATTTTTTTTATTGGTTACTGTTTTTTGTTACTTCGAAATGTTTTTGTTTGTCGATTCCACATTATATATTTTTTTAATTATACGCTATATATATTTAAGTAAAAACAAAAAAAAACAGTCCTTTTTTTCTACTCTGTATACAAACCACCATTTTTCATTTTTTTTATTGGTTACTGTTTTTTGTTACTTCGAAATGTTTTTGTTTATCGATTCCACATTATATATTTTTTTAAATTATACGCTATATATAAGTAAAAACAAAAAAATTCAGTCTTTTTTTTCTATTCTGTATACAAACCACATTTTTTCATTTTTTTATTGGTTAGTGTTTTTTGTATTGATGTGTTTTAATGTTATCAATTTTTATTTTGGACACAGTTAATTTTCCATGACATCGACCATTCGAAGACTATATTTATAAGTCTCTATTCGTCATACTTCACGCTTTTTGTACCATCAATTATTTTAATTTATAATATTTTACACTGTTTACACAAAAAAATGCATTCACAATATTGAAACTTAAAAATATATATATTGTCGAATTTATAAAAATAGATGGTATATTAAGTTCATCAACACAAAAATAAACGTGTCTAATATTTTCTAGACATTATATTATACACATTTTCACTATTCTATCACTTAGGAGTTCTTCCCAGAAAATGTTTTTATGCTATTCAGTTTTATACACCGTTAAACAGAGTATCGCAAAAATGATGTAGGAATATTTGGGGGAAAAAAATACTGTCCACTCTGATATTACTCGATAATGTCGTTCAGTAAATAGTAATTACAGTAAATACTAATAGCAACAAATAATAACAGACACTTGAGGAGTTACAAGCATATATAGTAATTTGTAAGTTTAATAAAGCAATTATATGTATTCGACCTAGGTTCCAGATACTCCCAAATGTCCCAGACATCTAGAAGAACCCACAAAAAATATAACGGAGCTTGCGGTAGCAGTTATAAATCGTCACGTAAGGAAATAGCGTTATGCCCTTCTATGCGATTTCTCTCTCTCTCTCTCTCTATTGTATACAAGTGCGTGTGAGTCCACACGAGAATCGAAATTCGAACAAGCAAACATCGTGTGCTCCCGGTTGTATAAAATTAACGGAAAATGTTATTAAAACTTATTTTTGTCGTGATAACGTCTTATAAACCGATAAACGCCGTCTGCACGCAAGAAAAAGTTATCACGTTCCGCCTGAGCCGAACGAGCAAGCGAGAGCGCAGAACAAGCGATGGACAGGTGCGATCGGCCTAAGCGTATCTATTTCTCTTTCACTCCATCGGCCGATGCATCCGAGTCGGTATTTTTTAGCAGTTAGAGTTTATATGTTACTATTCTATATTTAATCAGTGGAATTTTTTACTAAAATATTTACTGAAATTTTTCAATTAGATTACGTTATTTACATTAAACTTTGTTCGTAACAAGATTCTCCTAACTGCATCCTTTTTCTATAAATCCATAATTAAATAACTCTTAAGCCGAAATAAATCATCGAACGGCTGGAAATAGGAAGTGTAGTCTTATTGTCCTTCTTGAATATCCCATTATTGCCAGTGAAACCAAATAACGTCCCTTTTATATCATTTTTATATGAAGGAGCTTATTGTAGCAGCTCGTTGCACCAATAAATGAAATTGATACCCATAGAATGGAGTTAATAAAATATAATGTATAATTTTATAAATCCAGTTTAGACACGTCTCAACTTTAGATACGTTATTTGTTAAGTAAAATATTGATTTGTAGTTCGTTTCAGTTGTTTTGTACAAAAATGAAATGATGAGAGGATTTTTAAACGAAATAACTTATCTTGTTCGTCCTATTCTTACTTCAAAGTATTACTTACTTCAAAAATATATTTTCGTTCTCACTCCACCCATCTATAATCTCTCAGTCTGTTTCTTAGTTGATGAGCTTTTAAATCGTAAACTACTAAACAGGTATAAATAATCCTTTTTTCAATAATAGACATTTTCTCTGGTCAGGTTTTCGAATATTCTTTAGTTACATTTTTTTAATGTCATAGGTAAACGGCACAACACTAGGTGGTTGAAAGTGCGTTACCAGCCTGTGTTTGGGGGAAGGAGGAGATGAAAGGAGAGGTGAGGGCAGGAGAGGTGGTCCTCCGGCGCTCTCACTGACCGAACGAAACGCAATAATGCAAGCTCTGTTACTTCACACCAGGGAAGAAGAAAGTGCGTTGGCAGCCTGTGTTTGGGGGAAGGGGAGGAGGGGAAGGGAGGGTGGTGATCCTCCAGTGCTCTCACTGACCGAACGAAACGCAACAATGCAAGCATTGTAACTTCACGTCGATGTTTCTGTGGGTTGGGTGGTAGTACCCCGGGCGAGCCGACCCATTCATGCTGAAAACAGTAATAGCTACAGCGTGGCTGTACCACCTACGATTACATTAGATAATATAGAGCAAGTTATGAAGTGAAAGTAAATAAACTCTTCGGCTGAATTTTTAAGACCCAGACGAAGACCCAGAAGAAGTTTTTATGAAAACTTCTTTAATCGCGTTGTGCGGTACTTTTTTGGCCGGAAATAAATTGATACTTTCGCGTTATGACATGTTAGTAAACATGACCAACCAACTTACGCTTTCGTCAGATTAGCAACGCATAGTATAAAAGCCTGTGTACATATAATTTAGATATTTTTATGAATTAATAAGCTGTATAAAAAAGTATGCACTTATTATTCAGAGTATCAATAGATGTGAAAGAGACATTAATGATAATAATTTCAATTTACGAATTATAATATTTAAATAATTTACACTATATTTAATTAAAATATTCAAATGAGTACACAGTTTAAATTCCACTGTTTTGAGTGTTCACTTTTGTCGGCAGTCCTTATGACTGTCTCGACTTTTTTTTTTGTTTCACGACATCGTAATTTGTAAATGTCATGGTTTATTAAAAAAATCACACAAATGAAAAAATACTTTAAAAATACATTTTACATAAGAATTATTTATGATTTTACAAAAAATAATTTGTTATTTTTCAAAATTTTGTAATAAATCAGGTATTTTTTTAAGTTTTTGAAGCCAAAAGTCTGTTTTCCTGTGCCTCATGAAGTTTACATTTGTTTGTATGGAGCTTAAGCCTTTATGGTTTTGGTCAGTCCAGGCCAGTAAACATTAAATAGATACAAAATTACTACCTACTCTATTATAGTGCAATATTTTGCCTAAGAATATATAGAAAAAGCTTAATAAGTACTTTAAAAATAAGGTTGTACAAGTAGTTCACGCGAGTAGAGACGCAAGCATAGTTGATATAAATAGGTAAATAGGAGTAGGTGGTAGAGCCACGCTGTAGCTATTACTAGTTTCAACACTAATGGGTGGGCTCGCCCAGGGTAGTACCACCCTCTCACAGAACACAGACGTGAAGTAACAGTGCTTGCATTGTTGCGTTTGGTTCGGTCAGTGGGAGCGCCGGAGGCCAACCTCCTTTCCCTTTTCGATTCGCATTTCTCCTTTCCCTA
>MU158782.1:507990-522606 GCA_015888305.1 Antheraea pernyi | reverse complement strand
GTGGGTCACCTGATGTTAAGTGATCACCACCGTCCATAGACACTAGCAACACCAGGGGAGTCTCAAGTGCGTTGCCAGCCTGTGTTTGGGGGAGGGGTAGAGAAAGGAGAAAAGGGAAGGGAAAGTGGAAAAGGAGGTGGGCCTCCGGCGCTCTCATTGACCGAACGAAACACAACAATGCAAGCACTGTTACTTCACGTCGGTGTTCTGTGAGAGGGTGGTACTACCCCGGGCGAACTGACCCATTCATGCTGAAACTATTAATAGCTACTGCGTGGCTCTACCACTTTCTTCAGAGAAAGTTACAATTTAAAAGTTTGACATTAAGAGAGATCAAAACATATATTTCAACCACAGATGATTACAGAGTCTGTTACTTCATACACGTATCTCCTCAATAAATTGTGATCTCTTAAAAATGTTGGTATCCTTGACAAAGTAAATATATCAGATATTTATTTTACTTAACCAATATTTGTATTTGATTGGCTTTGCCACATTCCGTGTTTACTTTTTAATGAGTTTTGACGATTCAACGTCTTTGGTGTGATTTGAAATCGATTTAACTTTTTCGCAATATTCTTCATTGACATAAAATTAGAATAAATAGAAACAGACATATATTTTTAAAACAGAAAACTCTAATTAATATTTAATCTAGAATAGACGACATCAAATCAATACTTACATATTATATATATGCATGCGTTTTTACATTGTAAATAAATCCCGTACAGACTATTTCAACTTGAACATTAAGAATAATATCAAGATATTACCACAAGCAAATTTTAGCAATGTTTTTCAGTACTGAACTAATGATAAAATGAATGATTATCAAAACTATATACCATGTGTGTTTTAATTTAAAATATTCCATTTCAATGTCTGCAAACGCAAGAAAAAAAATGAATACGTGTAACCCTCACACGCGATTGAAGTAAAACTTCTTAAATATTTTTGATTTTGTCAATAAATAGTTAATTTATAAGTAATATAATTATAATAACAAGAAATATTAAATTGAATAATAATAATAACCATACAATAGAATTAAGTATGTGTTTAGGGCGCGCGACCGTGCTGCCATCTTGTTTTAAATAAAGTAAATAACAAATTACATCAAAGCTTCATTATCTGTAATGCCATCTATCAACTAATTCAGAACTTAAATAACAGGAAATATTATTAGCAACTCTTTGTTATAAAGTAAATAAAATAAACACAACAGATTACTATGGTAAGTAACGAATTAAATTAATTATGATTTAACAGAAGTTTTGGTTATGTTTAATTATTATCTAACCGGATGGCACAGAAACGTGATGGCATATTGCCGTAACCTCCTTCCTAGTCACGCCTAAAAAAGTTTTACTTTAAAAAGTCTTGATTTACATACGCATTTATTTCTAAATTTATTCACTACACTTTTTTAGAACAGTCTATAGAATAGTCAATAGTATATGGAGTCTTTTATTGTCACTTTAGATATACAAAAAATTTAATCAAATTGTGACGTTCAATATGACAACGGGTCTTGACTTTTGTTAAATGAATCCGAATGGTAATAACTACTTTATCTTCGTAAAGGATGATCTAACAATGGTTAAAGGTGGAATGATCCAATTCAGTCATGTCTTTGGTCGAATTATTATTGTGAACACGTAACGTGACAATAGCCACAAAGTGGAACGTGTCGAAATAGAGCAACGGACGTCATCCGCGTTCAGGCGCAAAGGTGTCATGTACTAGTCATGTATGGAGTCAAATGTAAGTCACATTGACAAGTACGCTCTGCATTGCATATGTCATTGTTAACGGAATTAAAGGGCATATAATTTTGTAATTTTAGTATATTGTCAATACTTTGTCATCTATATTATAGCAAATTTGCAAAAATTGATTCATGTTTTAGCTGTACAGTACTATGAAACTTGCAGGCCCGTATGACAAGGACCAGTACCGATTAATCTTAGATGTCGCGGTGGTTGTCGTTATTTTTCGATTGCAACAGTCTACCATCTATACAGTGCCGTCAATTTGTCTCTCTACAACACAACATTAGAAGATATTAATTATATTTTATACAGTACCTGTCTTTTGATTTGATACGTCGGAGAGAAGATCTAAATAGTTGGCTAAATTCCGTTTTCGTATAGCATTATCTTCGTCTATAGCAATCATTGCGCTGTGCAACAGAGGGAACGCTTAATAAAATCGAAGCGAGCCGATCTTAACCTAACGTCTCACACTTTTCCCCAAATGCTGAGTACTATAAATATTCATAGTAACATATATCATGTATTTTATTTATATTTACTTAATTTAAAAAACTTATTTCTGAATATAATATTAGTTGTATGAGTTATATATTAGAAAATCCAAAATCTTATTAAAATACAGACCGTTATTGCAAACAAATTGTCATTGAAATATAAAAATTTGATAAATATTAATATAAAAGCTTTATAATAGTTAAACTGAAATGTTTTAAGTATTAAAGTGGACGGATATATGAATAAAGGAAGACCGAAAAAGTATGACTGGATTGTGTGAAGAATAATGTATATAAAAGGTGTGAATATTAAGATATCTGGCAATGGGGAGTGGAAGAGGAACACATGTTGTGCCGACCCTACTTAGGCGGGATAAGGGTAAGTAGATGATTATATCAAAATAGTAATCACTATAACACGGTTGAAAAGGCTTACAAAACTATAATTACGTCGTATGAAACGTAGGCGGATTCCGGTTACAATTCGTAAAATCCGCAGACGAAATAATGATTATGAACGTCTATGGGCGAGCGAGCGGCTTACCTCCGACCGCTTAACTTTGTAAGTCTGCTACAATTACTTCTAGGATCCCTTAATAAGACGACCGACGAGAAACATTCTGAAAATTTTAAAGATTTTCCAGTGCAATAGAGCGGCTCGTTCGTAAATGAACTCGGTTACACGTACGCTTCCGATTTAATCCTCTTAATAAACGCAATTGCGCGTGCAATCATGGGATAGTTTTATTAAAAATACTACTATCGTTCCATTTAAGCTTTATAGTTATAGTTTTGCATTTACTTCGAAACGTTTTTGTTTGTCGATTCCACATTATATATTTTTTTAATTATACGCTATATATAAGTAAGTAAAAACAAAAAAAATCAGTCCTTTTTTTGTACTCTGTATACAAACCACCATTTTTCATTTTTTTTATTGGTTACTGTTTTTTGTTACTTCGAAATGTTTTTGTTTATCGATTCCACATTATATATTTTTTTAAATTATACGCTATATATAAGTAAAAACAAAAAAATTCAGTCTTTTTTTTCTATTCTGTATACAAACCACATTTTTTCATTTTTTTATTGGTTAGTGTTTTTTGTATTGATGTGTTTTAATGTTATCAATTTTTATTTTGGACACAGTTAATTTTCCATGACATCGACCATTCGAAGACTATATTTATAAGTCTCTATTCGTCATACTTCACGCTTTTTGTACCATCAATTATTTTAATTTATAATATTTTACACTGTTTACACAAAAAAATGCATTCACAATATTGAAACTTAAAAATATATATATTGTCGAATTTATAAAAATAGATGGTATATTAAGTTCATCAACACAAAAATAAACGTGTCTAATATTTTCTAGACATTATATTATACACATTTTCACTATTCTATCACTTAGGAGTTCTTCCCAGAAAATGTTTTTATGCTATTCAGTTTTATACACCGTTAAACAGAGTATCGCAAAAATGATGTAGGAATATTTGGGGGAAAAAAATACTGTCCACTCTGATATTACTCGATAATGTCGTTCAGTAAATAGTAATTACAGTAAATACTAATAGCAACAAATAATAACAGACACTTGAGGAGTTACAAGCATATATAGTAATTTGTAAGTTTAATAAAGCAATTATATGTATTCGACCTAGGTTCCAGATACTCCCAAATGTCCCAGACATCTAGAAGAACCCACAAAAAATATAACGGAGCTTGCGGTAGCAGTTATAAATCGTCACGTAAGGAAATAGCGTTATGCCCTTCTATGCGATTTCTCTCTCTCTCTCTCTCTATTGTATACAAGTGCGTGTGAGTCCACACGAGAATCGAAATTCGAACAAGCAAACATCGTGTGCTCCCGGTTGTATAAAATTAACGGAAAATGTTATTAAAACTTATTTTTGTCGTGATAACGTCTTATAAACCGATAAACGCCGTCTGCACGCAAGAAAAAGTTATCACGTTCCGCCTGAGCCGAACGAGCAAGCGAGAGCGCAGAACAAGCGATGGACAGGTGCGATCGGCCTAAGCGTATCTATTTCTCTTTCACTCCATCGGCCGATGCATCCGAGTCGGTATTTTTTAGCAGTTAGAGTTTATATGTTACTATTCTATATTTAATCAGTGGAATTTTTTACTAAAATATTTACTGAAATTTTTCAATTAGATTACGTTATTTACATTAAACTTTGTTCGTAACAAGATTCTCCTAACTGCATCCTTTTTCTATAAATCCATAATTAAATAACTCTTAAGCCGAAATAAATCATCGAACGGCTGGAAATAGGAAGTGTAGTCTTATTGTCCTTCTTGAATATCCCATTATTGCCAGTGAAACCAAATAACGTCCCTTTTATATCATTTTTATATGAAGGAGCTTATTGTAGCAGCTCGTTGCACCAATAAATGAAATTGATACCCATAGAATGGAGTTAATAAAATATAATGTATAATTTTATAAATCCAGTTTAGACACGTCTCAACTTTAGATACGTTATTTGTTAAGTAAAATATTGATTTGTAGTTCGTTTCAGTTGTTTTGTACAAAAATGAAATGATGAGAGGATTTTTAAACGAAATAACTTATCTTGTTCGTCCTATTCTTACTTCAAAGTATTACTTACTTCAAAAATATATTTTCGTTCTCACTCCACCCATCTATAATCTCTCAGTCTGTTTCTTAGTTGATGAGCTTTTAAATCGTAAACTACTAAACAGGTATAAATAATCCTTTTTTCAATAATAGACATTTTCTCTGGTCAGGTTTTCGAATATTCTTTAGTTACATTTTTTTAATGTCATAGGTAAACGGCCAGGTGAGTCACCTAATGTTAAGTTATCACCACCGTCCATTGACACTAACAACACCAGGGAAGAAGAAAGTGCGTTGGCAGCCTGTGTTTGGGGGAAGGGGAGGAGGGGAAGGGAGGGTGGTGATCCTCCAGTGCTCTCACTGACCGAACGAAACGCAACAATGCAAGCATTGTAACTTCACGTCGATGTTTCTGTGGGTTGGGTGGTAGTACCCCGGGCGAGCCGACCCATTCATGCTGAAAACAGTAATAGCTACAGCGTGGCTGTACCACCTACGATTACATTAGATAATATAGAGCAAGTTATGAAGTGAAAGTAAATAAACTCTTCGGCTGAATTTTTAAGACCCAGACGAAGACCCAGAAGAAGTTTTTATGAAAACTTCTTTAATCGCGTTGTGCGGTACTTTTTTGGCCGGAAATAAATTGATACTTTCGCGTTATGACATGTTAGTAAACATGACCAACCAACTTACGCTTTCGTCAGATTAGCAACGCATAGTATAAAAGCCTGTGTACATATAATTTAGATATTTTTATGAATTAATAAGCTGTATAAAAAAGTATGCACTTATTATTCAGAGTATCAATAGATGTGAAAGAGACATTAATGATAATAATTTCAATTTACGAATTATAATATTTAAATAATTTACACTATATTTAATTAAAATATTCAAATGAGTACACAGTTTAAATTCCACTGTTTTGAGTGTTCACTTTTGTCGGCAGTCCTTATGACTGTCTCGACTTTTTTTTTTGTTTCACGACATCGTAATTTGTAAATGTCATGGTTTATTAAAAAAATCACACAAATGAAAAAATACTTTAAAAATACATTTTACATAAGAATTATTTATGATTTTACAAAAAATAATTTGTTATTTTTCAAAATTTTGTAATAAATCAGGTATTTTTTTAAGTTTTTGAAGCCAAAAGTCTGTTTTCCTGTGCCTCATGAAGTTTACATTTGTTTGTATGGAGCTTAAGCCTTTATGGTTTTGGTCAGTCCAGGCCAGTAAACATTAAATAGATACAAAATTACTACCTACTCTATTATAGTGCAATATTTTGCCTAAGAATATATAGAAAAAGCTTAATAAGTACTTTAAAAATAAGGTTGTACAAGTAGTTCACGCGAGTAGAGACGCAAGCATAGTTGATATAAATAGGTAAATAGGAGTAGGTGGTAGAGCCACGCTGTAGCTATTACTAGTTTCAACACTAATGGGTGGGCTCGCCCAGGGTAGTACCACCCTCTCACAGAACACAGACGTGAAGTAACAGTGCTTGCATTGTTGCGTTTGGTTCGGTCAGTGGGAGCGCCGGAGGCCAACCTCCTTTCCCTTTTCGATTTCCTACCCCTCCCCCATGCACAGGCTGTCAACGCACTTACGACTCTCCTGGTATTACTGGTGTCTATGGACGGTGGTGATCACTTAACATCAGGTGACCCACCTGTTCGTTTGCCTCCTTTTGACATATATAAAACATATACATATATATCTATATGAAATACATTGTATTATTTAGAATATATATGAATAATTGATTTTTATTGTAAAGATCAAATGGACGACATTATGTAATATAAGAAAGTTAAGCGGCAAAATCTAAACGATACGGACTTTAGTGTCTACAATTATAAGTAGCCTGAACTGAATATTGATATTGACATGAAATTGGATTTATACGTTTATACGAAAGATAATAAATAAATAATTCTCATTCGTAATTGCATCTCTTGACTTTTGAATTCTGAGTCATTCCTACATGACGTCGTCCAAAAGATAAACACGAAGCGTTGTCACTTGAAATCCAAAACGTTTTATGATTGAAATACGAGTATCTTCCAGGACATTGGATTTATTGTTACAACTATGTATACAGAAATAAACGTTCAACGGAATGCTACAACCGTTCATCGTTATTAGATTATTTTACAGCAAGTGGACTATTTACATGTATTGTTAGTATTTATAAGAAGAGGAAATAAAATTATCTAATTGTAGGAAAAGGGTTTACTTACGAATCCAAATATAAGTAATAAATTTATTATTGAAATACGATGACATTTAGATTAATAAAATGTTGTATGCTAATCTTGACTAATTTTATAAATACGGTTGTGAGTTTGTTTGTTCGTTTATTACACTTTCAAGCCTCAATTACTTAACTGATCATTGTGAAGTTTTGTATACACGTGGTCAAGTTGAAGGACAAAGGGTACATTTCACTCAGAAAAAAAACAGTTGTTATCCAAAATAACAGCCAGCGACGCCGCGAACAAAAGCTGGTAATTTAGAATGTAATTTCTAATACAGTGTACATTCTTTATAACGATGTTCGTTATAACGGAAAATATCTTATAACGTAGAAATTAGTTCGATTTAGTCCATTTGCCTGAAAACACATAAACTCATTGATGCACTGTTGATAGCGCAACGGGTATGCTCTATTTCGAAGAAATACGTTCATAAAGTAGTTTTCAATAAATATATACAGTTAATAATATTATAACTAAAAAAGCTGTAGAGATACATTACTTATATGATGTAAGGCAGTGTGGTGTTACAATGTTACTGTACGCATGTGTGCGTTATCGTGCCATATGTTTTGTCAAAACATCATATAAGTAATGTATCTCTACAGCTTTTTTAGTTATAATATTATTAACTGTATATATTTATTGAAAAATCTCGAACTGACTACGCTATTGACTTGGCAGCGTTTTCACAGCTTCACCGGACTACTAAGGTTGGCGCTTAAGGCACTCAACCGATTTGGGTTTTAGGTAACATACACAAGGGTGCACGCACACCTCGGCTTGGGCTGTTTCCTGGAAAAAGACACGTCTGTCCTAGCTAACTATTCTAAGCTATTCATACATATATACATTTGTGAACCATACAATCGAAATTGCATGATTCACAAATGAATACGTGTGTATCGGAATGAAACGAACTAAAACTATTCGATTCAGTTCGATGAGGGAAAAAAACAAAACCCTCCCACCATGTGTATATATGTGCACGTGTGTGAGACAGATCTCATATGTGTGTTCAAGTGATGTAGGTGAGTCACTGTATCGCGATAATAATATCTCGAGGGCTCCGCGCGGGGACGACCTAGGCTCGAGATATTACTAAGAGCCGCGATGTATGCGGGAGCTAAAGAGGATCGATTACAAAAGCGCGGGCGCAACACGCATTTAATAAGATCGAATTTAAATTTATTTAACGGCGACGGCGCCGAAATCTAAAAATAGACATAATAAATATTATTATTATTGAACGGTCGTTTTAGGGGAAGATAGACGTAAATACGCGATTTACTTAGCTAACTATTCTAAGCTATTAATACATATAAATATTTGTGAACCATACAATCGAAATTGCATGATTCACAAATGAATACGTGTATATCGGATTGAAACGAACTAAAACTATTCGATTCAGTTCGATGAGGGAAAAAAAAAACAAAACCCTCCCACCATTGTATGTATGTGCACGTGTGTGAGAGAGATGATCTCATATGTGTGTTCAAGTGATGTAGGTGAGTCACGGGCGGGGGCAGCGGCCGTCTTAGACGGCGACGTCTGCCTGGGGTAGCGAGGGCGCTTTGTGCACGGGACGCGGGGACATCCGCGATAATTCGCGGTATGACCCACGCCGCGGCACAGAACACAGCTCGGGGGATCAAGGGAGTCTTTCGTGCGAGAACACTCCTTGGTGGAGTGGTCGCCGAGGCACTTAACGCACCTGGGTTTCAGGAGACAGTTTCGTGCGGAGTATCCGTACACCTGGCAGTTGTGACACTGCGAGGGCACAGACGTTTTGCGCGGCGGCTCGACGATAACGCCGGAGAGGCCGCAGAGGGACGTAAGATTGAAGATCGCTTTCCCTTGAGGGGTGCGATCGAGGACAACGAGAACCATGTCGTATGGAGCCCTGGTGCGCGGAGAGCGCATACGATGAACCTCGCGAACAGGAATCTTCTGCTCTTTGAGGTCGTCGGAAATATCATAGATCAGAAGTGGGTGGGCGGGGCTTTTTTCCCCGAAACTGCGGGACCCGCAGTTTTAGGCGAAGCGGGTCTAGAGGGCGCTGGTGTCGTCTTTGGCACTTTCGCGCCATCGACGTTCACTATCTTTTTGGAAGGCAAACTGCCTTCCGGATCGGACGAAGAGTTTGAGTGCTTCTTGCGCAGTTTGCGGTGCGTGACGGTGGTGAAGCCATCGTCCGCAGGAGGGGCTTGCTCAGCAGGAGGATCTTGCTCAGCAGGAGGATCTTGCTCAGCAGGAGGGTCTTGTTCCATATCGGAGCCGGAGTCGGAATCACTGTCACTATCGTGAACGGACGGGATCTCGAAGTTATTGTCTGTCTCGATCTTGGCATAAATCGAGAGAGCGGGCTTGGAGGAGTGGGGGAAATCGACGCGACGCTTCGCAGCGTACGCGTCGTAATCGTCTACGAGACGAGGACAAATACTAGAGATGAAGCCTCGGAGGCTGAGAAGTTCGGTCCCTAAGAGGCCGAATTCGCGTTCGGAGGCCATACCGGGGCCTGTGGAGGGGAGTGGGGCGGAGGAAGACATGTAAAAAAACTCCCTGCCAGAGGGGCAGGGGTCGCGCCTTAATGAATTTAACGGACTATCCCGAGTCCGGATCAAAGGGAGCTGTGAGCGATGTGCAATGCCTAGGGGGAAGCCCTAACACTTCTTTCTTCTCTTCAGGCCGGCGCGGCGATACGACGACACCATGAGGAGCACGAAGTCGCACCGTTTTCTTCGTGCGGTTAGACATACTGACAAGTACGGTTTCCTACGTTCTGAAAAGAACGCGTAACGAGAGACGTGTGAAAGAAACGAGTCGATTGACGAAACGAGAGAGAACACGAAACCCGAGATTCTCGATACGGAAAAAGAAACACTCCCGTAAAAACACAACACCAACTGACTGATGACGTCACGAACACGATGTAAAAAAAACACGTATCGAGAAAACTTGAGCGCACGTCCGCTTGCCACGAACGCAATAATCGGACCAAATATCGGTGGTGAAAAAGAAATAGTTATATGTATATACACGGCTTTTTAGCATGTAGTCCGGTGAATCTGATAAGGCCTTGCTAGGCCAATAGCGTATTCAGTTCGATAAACTTATTAGTTATAATATCATTGTATACAGTAGTTTTATCAGTATTATTGTTTATGCCGTCAGGTTACAAAAGCTTTCGACTAAATCTTTGAAATGCCGAAATTTCTAAGAAAAACACCTGAGGGCGTAAACTACTCGCTATTGATATTATTAATTTCCAAGACTACGTGTGCCGCTACTCTTGGATTACTGTGTGTCTAGGTAATTTTAATGTCAGTTGCTAAAATACCAGGCACCTACGTTATAAGCCCGAAACCAACTTTGAAACTGTTAACATGGTTAGTAAAAGAAAAACGTCATGTATTGACAAAGAAGTTTGTTAGATACGTAAAATAGCAAACCGTGAATAAAAAGGACTATAAAGAGTTTTTATGGTGTAATTCGACAAAAAATTTAAACAAAATCTGTTGGTAACTCACAATGATTATTAAGACATAAGTGTGTGCCAAGTTTCCAGAACCTACAAATGTTCCGAGAGCTGCGTTAAAGAGCCAACTCTAAATTTAACACGTCTGTCTTAAGCTATGTCACCAGTTAGCATTAGATAAGACTGTGCTCAAACCCTAAAACCTATAAAGTACCTATTAAAAGAGGTTACGTACAATTTAACATGTTTACTAGCTGAAACTAAATGAGTTTTCAGTATTAATATTTATGATCCCACCCAAATAGTACAACTATGCATGTAACATATGAGCTAATACCGGCCTGCAACTTCGTCTGCCTTGTTAATTATCTTCACAATATAATTTATGTTCAGAGGAAAAAACATAAAAAAAATTGATGCATGCATACCAAATTTCTTTGTAAACAATATTATGCGTTTATTTCCCCTTTCCTGCGCGTGGAAAACACACCGTTCGCTCCACTACACGCAAAGCGTAGTGCCAAAAAGATCGTAGTTTCTTAAAGCTTCAAAATAATGTTATAATTCAGTTCGATAAGGGAAAAAATAAAACCTTTCCACTTCCATGTGTAAGTATGTGTGCGTGCACATGTGTGGAGGTGATATGTTTAATGTTGTTGAAGAGATGAAAGATGTTGTGTCACTGTATTCGCGCGAGCAGCGTACTCAAGGGCTCCACGCCGAGGGAACGGATCTCCAACAGTTTTAGCATGATGAGCGCACAACCTAAGCCTCTATCATTTTATTTATATACGCAGATATTTAAATTCTCTATTGTTTGTCCAAGCTAAACTCCAAAACGTTTCAACTAAACCTTATGATATTTTTACAAGTAGATAGTAGTTGTTCAGAATATTATTGGAACGAAGTTCCTTATCGCGCGTTGTGAAAGGGGGCTAGACGGAAAAAATTCTTACGAAAAGTTGTAACGACACTTTTTGCTATAGTAAGCTGTGCGGCGCGGCGTGCGCATGTTTCTCTGGCTGTCTCTCTCTCTCTCTTATAGAAAGCAAGCCAGATATTTTCATTTCTATTTCGCATTGAACAGTGTGGTGTCGCGACGATTATTTTTGTTGAGTGTATACAGGTTTTTTGTAAATAATAAAAAATAACAATAATAAAAAATATTATTATAACTTAAAAAAAAAAAATTACAATTCCTTCACTAATTAATCGAAAGGAACTTCGTTCCATCCGGGTGTCCCTTGACACCCCTCAAGTTTTTTTTAAGCTATTGATACGTTTCTTCACAAAATCTAAGTAGAAATAATATACTTTAACGAAAGTAATTTAAAATCAGTAAACAATTTATTACAGAGGTCAGTAGTAATGTAAAATTACAATCAAAATAATAAAAGACAACAGTTAATCCAGATAAAATACGAAATTCCTATGTAACAAGAAAACCATTTTCTTACGCACAAAGTCGCGTGTACCGACTAGTTTTAAATGTAAAGAAATTTAACGATGTGTATTTTTTGAAGGAAAATAATATCAAAGCTTTTATTGTTTCTCGGAATGAACAACGTTTACGTATCCTTTCTAAACGTATTGTATAAATTTCATTTCTATGCACAAAACGAAAATATTGAATTGGAAGAAATCTATCATTTCTTTGTAGACATGAATTGTAGTTCTTTTGAAAATATAATACAAATAGCTAATCGATATATTGAGCTTTAGAGATTTAGAACAGAATACTTTATAAATAATTAAATAAACTTTCGTTTCGTAATTTAGCAATGGTGATTAAACATCAATTTCATTGAAACATCGCCATGTTATGTATTTTTATTTTTTGTGTAGAGTTATTAATTACCATACTGATGCAATTCACCATATAGTAACGAACCTGCGAGTTATAAGGGTAAGCGGTTTCATAAATTTAAACAACCGATAACAGTTTAACATTTGGCATTATCCTTATCTTCCACGGATTTACATTTGACCTTACACTTGACCTCGACCACGATTGTACTTACTTATTGACTAGATCTATTAAAATGTCATGTCTTCACACCAAAACTACTGCTGTGATGCTAATTAACAATTTTTATGAAAATCTTAACGTCACTCCTGGGGTAACCTTCTTCTTCTTCTTACCCTTGTCCCACATAAGTAGGGTCGGTACAACATGTTTGTCATGTTGTGGTATATGATTTGCCTTAATTTTTACGATCGGCCGCCTGCCTGACATCAACCCTCCTTGGGATTATTTTGTTGTACCACTGTATTTATGATTATTATTATATAGTTACGAAGTCTGATGGGATCCTTTAGCCTTACAATTTTTCTGTAGGCTTCACTCTACTCTGTGCTTTCTTCTCGCGCGCCCCGGCAGGGGCGTGCAGGGAGACCATCCCAGGACAAGTCCTCTAATGGTGGCTTCAGTCGCCTTCCGTCTTACTGGGAGTGTCGGGTTATTTGTGAATCGCCCCCCAAATCGGGTGGGCGATATGGCCGTCGGAGGCGCAGCTTACTCACGACCCGCTCTATGGAGCGGCCGGGTAGTCGCGCCTGTGCTGTTGGTGTTGGTGGATTTAGGCGGGCCGCCTGCGTGGCCGGGCTGCGGCGTAGCGTCCCTAGTTAAGATTTTTTCCAGGAACGCTATGCATGTTTCCACGGCTTCTGTGCCTGAGTGTTCTCCTTTAATTTTGGCGGCGCTTCTGATGAAAGAGATTATCTCCTCTCTTCCCCTTTTAATCTCGGCGTTCTCGTCTATGTCCGTCTTTTTCGGAGGCTTCTTGTGTCGCGGCTGTTTGGCAGCCGCTCCGCGTGGAGGTGCGTCGTTCGCGGGTGCCATAAGGCTGCCCGCGGCAGACTCCTCGACCGTCGCTGGGGCCGAGGGCGGGTCCGACGTGTGCCTGGATCCACCGGTCCGGGCGACGGTTCCTGCTCGGCGGTTGCGGATCTCCCGTTTGAACACGGGGCAGGAAATCGTGCTGTTTGCGGGGTGAGCGCACCCGCAGTTGGCGCAGGTGGCGGGCTCGTCCCTCAGGCGTTCGCAGAGATGCGCGGGGTGGGGCCCCCCGCACCGTACACAGGCAATCGGGTGGTGGCAGTTCAACGACATGTGCCGGAACTGCTGGCACCGGTGGCATTGCGCCGGCCGGCGCTTCCCTCGCCATGCTTCGATGGTAATCCCGGTCATCGCAACGAACCCTGAAGGTCGCTATACGCGGCCTCCCTGTCGAGACGGACCCGGCCGCGATCGTAGAAGCTCTGCGGGTGATGGGGCACACCGCGGAGTACGTCCGGCCGATAAAAGGACGCGGGGGTAGAATGGGGTGCATTTATCACGCCGTCTTACAACGCACGCCTGGCCTCATTCCGGCCATTTACAACATTACCGAGCCCCTGACGATGACCGGGATTACCATCGAAGATATGTAAACCAATACACCCCCTCCTGTTTGTCAAGGTATTCTTGGAGCACCCTATATTCGTTGGCATCCGCGGGTATGAAGCGGATGCCTTGTCCGTAGGGGCGTGCATTCGGGGGATGTCCTAGAAGCGCCGATAGTTGCGAAAAGTGCGTGACCTAGTCGGGCAGACTCTCCACGACGATCGGCGGGTATCGGGGGCTCTTCGCAAGGTCACTTGTTATGGGCGTCTGTGATTGGTCGGTTGCAGTGGTCTTGGCAGCACTGGCGCGTGGTATAGTCAAATTAGGGTTCCGCATTTCTGTTGATTGCGGAGGCTGCTTTGTTGACATCGGAGTTTGCATTGTTGACATGCTAGGCGGCGCTGTAATCACCGCGTAAGAGGGTTGTTTGCTCGAAACAACCCTTCGCGGCACCGGTGCGGGTGCAGGCGCGCTCGGGGTGGCCGGGTGCGCTACCGGTATAGGCGTGCGTGAAATCTGCTGCGTTGCAGCGGCTGCTGTGTTGCTTGTCTGAGTTTCAGGCACGCTGAGCTTGATTTTCTTGGCACTCTCGGCGTCCAG